>JAPYYA010002240.1:0-14212 GCA_028533165.1 Leontopithecus rosalia
TGTGTCTGTGTGTGCCGCTTGTGCACCTGCACTGTGCACGTCAACACTGCAAGCATGGCTCTCCTGAGTCTGTTCTAACGTGAGGTTGGTGTAACTAAATCAAGTTCAATTAAAAACTAAAAAGCTTCTAACATGTCATGACTATGTGCTGAGCAGCTCTGAGTGTAATTTATTTACTTACACAAATTTTATCAAATCATACATACAAATAAACAACTTACATAAACGCCGTAAATATCCTTAGTGAACTGAAGCATTTGCTCGATGTGAGAAAACACCTAAGTGGCTGCTTGGTATTCTTTCGGCAAACTGACATAATTGGCGATGGCTAAATGCGTTTTGTGGAATTCAATCACAAAATGTCAACGGTTCTCATTCAATTCTGCAGCCAGTCACACAGCAGCACTGAGGAAACCACATGAAGGCATCCATGGGTGCCTGCCTACCCACCCCCCCACAGCAGCCCCAGCTCACATGTGTGTCTTGGGCTTCTGTGAACTCCATATCCAAGCACTTGGGGGACATACCCAGAAAACCCAGGGACAATGAAATCCTAACGAAAAAAAAAAACCAGCAGAGCTGAGCTGGGGAGGGCACATACAGCTGTCAAATCTAAAGAGTCTCCTCCCCAAGAAGGAAATTTTTGCCCTCTCAGGATCAGTCTCAACCCCACATGGAGAACAAGCGTCAAGGGCTCCTGAAGCCCCAAAGCCAGTCCAAGGCAGCCCCAACACAGATACTTCCTGTACCGCAGGCCTGGGCTTTCACCAGCTCGTAACTCAGCCATGATTCAACGTGACCTTCAGAGCTGGGACCCACAGCAGAAAGAGCTGGGCTGGACTGGTGTCCAAAAGGACAGGGGAACCTAACGGAACAGAGATAAATCCCACTAGTTAGAAGACCTGGGGATACAGGTGGAAGGCACAGTCTCACAAGCCTCTTGGGTGAGTATGGGCGTCTACTAAAAAGGGAACCCCACACTCGGCCAGGGCCCCAGGATCCACATAGAACGGCACAGCCGGCCCAGAAGGAGCTGCGAACCCAGGTCATCACCAGCCTTCCTACTGTGTCTGACAGGCTGGCCCTGCCTTGAAGGCTGTGCAAGAGGCCCGCTCCAGGCCACTGTCCTACAGGGGACGGCTGCTACCAGGTTCATGCCCAGGTCAGAGCTCAGTCTGCTCCTGTGGTGCCTCACTTCAGTGAAAAAGGACAGTGTGTCACACTGTGGGCGAAAGGAAGCAGGTGCTGTGCAAAGACACAGGGCAAGGCTGGGTGGCAGGGTGGCAGGGTAGGCCTTAGCAGCACGGTGCCGGGGCAGGGCCCACAGGATCTGGAGACAGTGACTCAGGGACAGGAAACACTTGCACAGCAGGCCTAACCAGGGGCCTGTCTGGCAGGTCAAAGGACAGTGTTAGAGCCCCAGATGAACAGATGTTGGGGCTGGGGGCAGTGGCTCACACCTGTAATTCCAGCACTTTGGGAGGCCAAGGTAGGTGGATCACTTGAAACCAGGAGTTCAAGACCAGCCTGGCCAACATGGTGAAACCGTGACTCTAATAAAAACACAAAAATTAGCTGGGTGTGGTGCCACATGCCTGTAATCCCAGCTTCTCCGGAGGCCGAGGCAGGAAAATTGCTTGAACCTGGGAGGCAGAGGTTCCAGTGAGCCGAGATCGCACCACTGTACTCCAGCCAGGCGACAGGGTAAGACTGCCTGAAAAGAAAAAAAAAAAGACCTCAAGTGAACTGGGAGGCAGGCCAGAGCAGCATGTTCAGAATGCAGCAAAGAGAGGCAGAAAGGAAGGAAAGCCGGAGGACAGGACGGCCATTCCCCGCCTGCTCAGCAGCCACCCAGGAGCCAGGAAGGGGGCGGCCCCCACCTTCGAGGCACTGAGTTCCAAACACAGCAAAAAATAGCCATCAAGACTCAAGAAAAGGCATTTACAAGCAAACATCAAGTTTGCCACTAAAGAAACTTCTAAAAAATGAACCTGAAGGTAAAGGAAAGCGATCCCAAATAGAAAAAAGAAAAAAAGAGATAAACCCAGAACGAAATCTAGACCAGCGCTGACTGAAAAGAAATGACACAGTCCTCTGGGAGCCCCAGGGACAGGCAGCGCCCACACAAGGCACATCAGCACCTGCGCAGAGACGGGCGGCTGAGGGCTCCGTGTGGACCAGGAGGCGGACAGACAGTGATTCACGTATTTATCTGTTCCAGTCCGGCAGCCTCTGAGGCCAGAGTTCGCTCCCACTCCCTCGCGTAGAAGCTGATAAGTCTGCACGTTAACATTTCCAGGCCCGCCCTGTACTTCCCAAGTACAGTGGGTATGCACTTGACACAAACAACTGAATTTTTAAAAACTTCGTTTAATAAATCTGAAAGAAGGCAATGAGAGAAAAAGAAACAAGAAAATGTAGGACAGATAAAAGCACAAAAGAAAACATTTTAAAAATGTCAATCTGTGTATCCACCCAGGCACCTGTAAGTAGAAATATGAAGCTACTTAGCACGCTCCCATCGCAGGACTCACGCTCCTTAAATACGACTCTCAAGTCCAGCTACGTGCTGTGGATGATACACCTATCTCAACCACACATTTTCGGGAAAAATGTGAAATCAAAGAAGGAAAAAATGCTAGGTGAATACTCTCTAAAAGACAGCTGGAGAGGCCATGCCAGCATCAGACAAAATAATTCAAGGCAAAGGCCTTTATTTTCCAAGAGGCCTGTGGGTCCTCACGCAGTGAAAAGATCTCATTTCCAGGAAAACACAGCAATTCTATACTTGTACACACTCACAACCCGGCCTCAAAAATCCAGCACAGACGTTCACAGGGGCCCAGAGAACAAGGACTCCTGAGCAGGCGGTGAGTGCACCCCTCGATGGCTCAGGTGTAGCTGGCACGAAGGGATGCCCGCCAGGAAAAGCCCACCCGAGGCCCACCTGGGCCAGCGGAGAGAGGTGAGTGCCACGGGCTCAGCCACCCGGGATGCAGGAAAATCCACGGGCTCCTCACAAGCTCCACGCACACCTACAAAGAAGAGCAACTCTCCCTGAGGTATGGGAAGGGAAGGGAGAAGGACTAAGCATTAGTCTAAGCATTTAGCTTGCCTTTCCTTCATAAATTCTATTTCGGGACAACTGGCCGACACCGGTTGATGGGGAAAGCTTTATCTTTACAAACAATCCCAGTTAATAAGCACATCATTAAATATAAAGTTCAGAAACTGCCTCTGCCATCCCTAATGAAGTCACGGATTCAGCAGGAATTACCTACGAAGTGAAGAGTGAGGCAACCCGGGCAGGAACGGGCCTCTCAGGGAGGAGAGGAGGGGCCAGCCGCCTCCAGCTGGACTCCACAGTCAGCCAGCACCTCTGAAAGCAGGACAAGCAGTCAGAGCAAACAGGACCCAGCACAGCACACCCACCTCTACTCCACCAAGCAGGCCTCTCCAGCTGCCCGCGCCGCAGCGGCTGAGGCAGAGTCTCCCACCAACACCCTGAGTTCTCCCTGTGGAAGACGGGGGCCCACGTCCCTAAGTTCTCCCTGGGGAAGGTGGGGCCGCCAGCCTGGAGTTCTCACTGCCCGGGTCCTCACTGGGGAAGGCGGGGCCGCACGGTACTCCTTGCAGGCACTCACTGATGCTTTCCAACAATGTGCAGACTATCGAAAAAGGGTTATCTTTCCAAAATACTGGCATTTCTGAAAAGTGAGGCAAACGCTGCATAGGCTGAAGCATCCCTTAGTGGCTCTCGGGGAAACGCAGTCCTGGAGATACAAACACTGCATGGCTCTTTCCAAACGATAGCTTTACACAGGTCATCTCCACACCTACCCGCCGGGCCCTGAAGATCCCTCTACCCAAGGACTAAAGAGCCCTCCCAGGCCCCCATGAGCGGCCCCTCTGCTCCTTCACGGCCCACGGGACCTTGCTGTCACCCCTCTTCACTAGGGAGAGGCAGCGGCTAGACTGCAGTCAGGGTCCCCTGAGCCGGAGCCTGCCCCGGGCCCTGGGAAGCACCTTCCTGCTGGAAAGCCAAGCACCCTGCCTAACCTCCTGCCTCCCCAGCACCACGAGTGAACAGAAAGAAGATGACAAGATAAATGTCATGTCAATACGTCCTGCAAAAGCAGGAGTTCCTCCGGACGCTAATAACTGGCCGAAGGCCCAGCATGAGCTCATCCAGAGGGGCTGGATGGGTCATGTTCAGTGAGGCAGGCCAGAGCCAAGGCAGGCCCTGCAGTGGGCATGTGCGGGCAACACTTCACAGAGTGCTGCACTAACCTGATGAACTCAGGGCCAAGTCCAGCCTTCCTGTGCCCAAGACCCTCCTGCGGCCACCAGCCCCAGCCTTCCTCCATTCTGGGCCCCTGAAGCGCCCTCCTCTCCGCCTCCCTCCATCCTCAGCCCCTGGGTTTCCTCCTCTCCACCTCCAGATTCCACAATTCTTTCTGTGCAGTCCCCTCTCGGCCCACCCCCGACTCGCATTCCTCCTCCAAGCTCAGACGAGGTGTCACGTCCTCACCCCAACATCCAGCCCTAGTGAGGCCGCTGCTTACAAACTCTCCCAGCACCTGACCCTGGAGTTAAGATCACAGACCTGCCAGCTGCCATCACGTGGCTCCACTGTCCTTATGCACTGCCCTGTGAGATCCCAGGAACCACCTCGCTGTCCCCTGTACCGTGGCTGCCCTTTGCGGCTGTCCTAAACACCACAGTCAGTAATGCTGGTTAAGTCACACACACTCCAAGCAGCACTCGGACCCCCAGCGCTGACAACACCTTCCTGGAGACCCTGGCAGCTTGAACCACACCTGATGTCACTGGGTGTTTACAGGTCAACGGGGGTGCCCCGGAAAGACCTGCTTGTCTACAAAGGATAGAAACACAGCCCAGGAGGCACCAGGCAAGAGGAGAGTCTGACGACACCTCGGCATGTGTTGGCACAGGCCCCGCGTGTATGAACACTGCCACTCCCACTTCCTCATTGTGGGCACCACAGCGCTGCATACCCGGGTCCCTCACAACAGGAAGGGCCTGCCTCCCAGCTGCTCCGCGGTGCTCAGCCCCTCATGAATTCAAACTCAGTCCCACACCCCAGTGCAGTTCCAGATGAGGACAAGTTCCCAGGAGGCTGAGGACGCCTCCATGACCACACAGTAAGGAAGGGGCCATCCTGCCCGGCCACTGTGCCCCCACTCTCCAGGAGGACACAAAGGACAGCGAGGTGCACCTCGCTGCCACAGCAGCCTGCAGGCACTCACTGTGGTGCAGTGGAGACAAGGGGAGCTCACTCACGCCAGAGATGCTGACGTCAGAGGCCGTCCAGGACCTCTGCTGACCCACAGGCTCCACACCTGAGTCTCCTGTGTGTTAGGAGGTTTCCTTCAAAGTCCTCAGAAAAACCCTCTGTGCCCAAAACCTGGGGCTTCATTCTAAACTCAGAAAAAATGTTCTGCCTGAAAAATTCTCTCAGGAGAAACAGCAGGACTTATGGGGAGCCCAGGGAACCCTCCACCATGTCCAGTACCGGCTGCATGAGTGCAGGGACCTTGCAGCATAGTGGAAAAGGAGTTTTTCCACCCACGGCACGTTTAGAGCCACTGTTGATAAAAGCTGGTCTGCTCCCAACAGCCCGCCCCAGCCCAGCCTCAGTGAGTGACACAGTTTAAATCTGTGTCCTGCCAAATCTCACGCTGAATCGTGATCCCCAATGTTGGAGGCGGGGCCTGGTGGGGGGGTGTGGGTCACGGGGGCAGACCCCTTGTGGCTCGGTGCTGTCCTGGTGATTGTGATTCTCATGAGATCTGGTCATTAAAAAGTATGTGGCAGCTCCCACCTCCAACTCTCTTGCTGCTTCTGCCATATGACGCACAGGCTCTCACTTGATCTTCCGCCATGGCTGGAAGCTTCCAGAGGCCTCCCCAGGACAGATGCCTGCGCAATGCTACCTGTAGTCTGCAGAACTCAGAGCTGATTAAAACTCCTATCTTAGAAATTACCCTGGTATTTCTTTACAGCAATGCACAAAGGACCTAACAGTGAGCTAGGAGGCACTCACGCCAGGAGGCCACTCACACGAGGAGCCCACTCGCGCCAGGAGGCCACTCGCGCCAGGAGGCCACTCGCGCCAGGAGCCCACTCGCGCCAGGAGCCCACTCGCGCCAGGAGCCCACTCGCGCCAGGAGCCCACTCACACCAGGAGGCCACTCACACCAGGAGGCCACTCACACCAGGAGGCCACTCGCGCTGGGGGCGGATCGTCTCTGAGTCCATCTACAGCAGCTCTCCTGCAATATGAACACTATAGAAACGGTCAGGCCACCCTCAGGAGAGAATGACCAGCAGGAAAGTTTCTTACAAATTCTTGGCACCTGTCCTCTCATTTGCAAATGAAGAAACAGGCTTTACACGGCCACTAACTGGGGAACTGGGGACACAACTGCGCCCAAGAAGTGGTCACCGATGCTCTGCAGCGTAAGGGAGGAGGAAACTGCCACCATCCATGGGACCAACCAGAGTGGCGGCCCGCCTCCACCGCGGGCGGTGAGGGTGCAGGGCTCGCCTCCACCTGGGAACCATGGGGCACAGGGCCGGCCGCCACCTGGGAACCATCAGGGCACGGGGCCCGCCTCCACCTGGGGACCATTAGGGTGCGGGCCGCCTCCATTTGGGAGACATTAGAGCACGGGGCCGCCTCCACCTGGGGACCGTGGGGCACGGGGCCCGCCTCCATCTGGGGACCATTAGGGCACCGGGCCCCCCTCCACCTGGGAACCATGGGGCACAGGGCCCGCCTCCACCTGGGAACCATGGGGCACAAGGCCCGCCTCCACCTGGGAACCATGGGGCACGGGGCCCTCCACCTGGGAACCATGGGGCACGGGGCCCTCCCCCTGGGAACCATGGGGCACGGGGCCCTCCCCCTGGGAACCATGGGGCACGGGGCCCGCCTCCATCTGGGGACCATTAGGGTGCGGGCCGCCTCCATTTGGGAGACATTAGAGCACGGGGCCGCCTCCACCTGGGGACCGCGGGGCACGGGGCCGCCTCCACCTGGGGACCGCGGGGCACGGGGCCCGCCTCCACCTGGGAACCATTAGGGTGCGGGCCGCCTCCATCTGGGGACCATTAGGGAGCGGCGCCCGCCTCCACCTGAAGCTCACCCCTCGCGCAGGCCCCCTCACCCGGGGCCACCTCCCCAACGCTGTGCCCGGGCGCGAAGGGGAGCTCGAGGGTCCCGCAGCGCGGGCGCCTCCGTCCGGCCCGCCCCGCCCCGAGTGTGGACGCCGCCGCTCCCCTCCGGCCGGCCGGGCGCCCCGCGTGCCCCGGGAGACCCAAGGAGGCCGCCTGCTCCCCGTCGCGGCCCAGAAGCCCCGGCCCGAGGCCCCGCCCGCCGCAGGTCGCCGCCCCCGCCCGACCCTAGCCCGGAGGCCTCACCGGCCCGCGCTGAGTGCTGACGGTGGTCGCCATGGTGCTGCGGCCGGCCCTGGGCCTCGCCGACCCGAGAATGACGCGCCGGGCGACCTCCTGCGCCCCCGCCGGAGCCTGCGACGGGGACGGTGGTCACCTCGAGGCCGCCGCCGCCGCCACAGTCAGCTGACAGCCGCCGCGCCGCGCCCGGCCCCACCGCGCAGGCGCCGCGCCAGCAGGCACCGCCCCTTCCGGCTCGCGCGCGCATGCGCACTCCAGGGTCGGGCAAGCGCAGCCTCTCGCCCGGCGCCTGCGCACCCGCTTCTCTCCGAGCCCAGCGTGCCGGTAAATGGCTCCGGGCAGGGCCGTCTGCGCATGCCCCGTCGGGACCGCCCTCCGCGCGGGCCCAAGCATGGCGGCGCTGCGGTCTGGGCAGTGCGTTGGCTCTTCGGGCCGCCGGGCGGGGTGAGCTGCGGCCGTGCGATCCGCTCGGAACCGAACGGCCGCAGGCCCGACAGCCCCTCCAGCGCGATCCTTGCCTCGGCTTCCTGCGCGAGGAAAGGCCCTTCTGGTCAAAAGTGCCAGAGAGAGGTCGGGCGCGGCGGCGCGCGCGTGTCATCCCAGCTCTGTGGGAGGCCGAGGCGGGCGGATCACGAGGTCAGAAGATCGAGACCATCCTGGCCAACATGGAGAAACCCGGTCTCGACTAAAGATACAAAATTAGTCGGGCGTGGTGGCGCCTGTAGCCCCAGCTACTCGGGAGGCTGAGGCGGGAGAATCGCTTGGACCCAGGAGGTGGAGGCTGCAGTGAGCCGAGATCGCGCCACTGCACTCCAGCCTGGGCGACGGAGCGAGACTCCGTCTCAAAAAATAAGGCGGGGTGGGGGGCAGGAGGTGCGGAGTGCCAGAATGGTGGGCACGGTTCCTGCTGCCAGGTGAAGGGGACCGGGATGGAGGCGCTGCCGGAAGACCCCGAGTTTAAGCCCGCCTTGCCCTCGGCCTCTGGCGTTTATGGTCACCAGAACAGGTTAATAACGTTTACGCAGCAGACCCGGGACCTGGGTCCCTGATGTGCTGGTTTCTTAAGAACAAAAAGCGTCCTTCGTGGAAGTTTCGCTTTAAAGGTGATGATGTAGATGGCTGGGCAGGACAGGCGTGAGGCAGCGCGAGCCCGGTGATGTTTTGGCTGTTCTCTTACATAGAAACAAGCGTTGGGCCGGGCGCGGTGGCTCAAGCCTGTCATCCCAGCACTTTGGGAGGCCGAGGCGGGTGGATCACGAGGTCAACAGATCGAGACCATCCTGGTCAACATGGTGAAATCCCGTCTCTACTAAAGATACAAAAAATTAGCTGGGCATGGTGGCGCGTGCCTGTAATCCCAGCTACTCGGGAGGCTGAGGCAGGAGAATTGCCTGAAGCCAGGAGGCGGAGGTTGCGGTGAGCGGAGATCACGCCATTGCACTCCAGCCTGGGTAACAAGAGAGAAACTCCGTCTCAAAAAAAAAAAAAAAAAACAAGCGTTGTTCCCAGGTGGGTGCCTTCCTCCTCGTGCGTTTGCGAACACCCCGCCTGTCTATGGAGTAGCCCTTCTCTGACTCCTTCGCTGCCTTAACAAACTTGCTTTCACTTTACTCTGGACTGGCCCAAATGATTTCTTGCACGAGGTCCACGAACCCTCTTTTGGGGTCTGGATCAGTACCCTTTTCCGGTAACACAACCAACTCCACTAAAAACTCTTGGGAAGGGGATCGGTGGTCTCTAAATCGTTAGTGGGCAATTCTCGGTCTCGTCCTCCGGGAACCAGACCAGAATCGATGGTCATTCCTGCCAGCTATGCTGCACTTGCCGTCCAGGACACATGTTCTCTGGCTTCCCTCTCATCTGAGGCCGTATCTTCAGGTCTCGCTTACCAGTCTCTCCTTTTGAAACGGGCAGACTGGCTGCTTGCCTGTTTTGATGTGGTTTAGGGAAAAAGAACAAAGTCCCTGCCTCAAGTTGGACAGCTGAACTTCCAGCCAATCCATAGCCCAAGACCCAAGAAGCTGTGAACCCCAAGTTCCTGCTCTAGGGGCCTAGGAACTTCCCCGGGCCCCACAAGTGCAGTTAGACTTAAACTTCAACTGTAGTTACCCCTTCCTCATTTTCATGCTAAAAATCACGCCTATGGGGAGTGATTTGAAATACCAATGTTGCATGCGACGTGTGAAGAAGCATGTAAAGCTACTGAGAAGCGCAAGAGAAATCCTTCCTATCCGAGCCCTGACTGTTGGAAGTCAATGCTCCGTGCCATGAAGAAAAGTTAGCGCTGAGACAAAGAATCTTTCAGCAACACAGCTTTTACTTTCTGGACTGCAGGAAGGGTACCCTCGCCAGCCATCGTGCCAGGAGCGTACAATGAATGAAGGAAAACATAACTTTACACGTACACATCTGGGGGTCATCCTTACTGCTGTGTCTGATCTCTGTTGGCTGGAGCCAGACTCCACAATCTAAACTAAAACCTGATTAGCTACTAACTTCAAACTTTTTTTTAACAGATAAAAGCAGTAGAGAGCTGGGACACGCCTGGGAGCACGTCCAACACAGATACCTTTATTGCCCTGGAGTTCACAATATACATTTACAACTAACATAAAAGTCCTCTTTCAAATAAAACTATACTGCTTGCTGAGCAGTGCAAGTACCTTCTAATAACAACCCGATCCCAGCTCCTCCTTCCCACCCCTGTATTATTGCTTTATTTTATGTAATTATTGCATAATTACACTGAAAC
The DNA here is from genome assembly GCA_028533165.1 of Leontopithecus rosalia. NCBI lineage: Eukaryota > Metazoa > Chordata > Mammalia > Primates > Cebidae > Leontopithecus > Leontopithecus rosalia. The sequence continues at coordinate 10,193 of JAPYYA010002240.1, forward strand.
TATAATCGCCAAATAAGTATACACACTAACAAACTGGAAAACCTAGAGAAAATGGGTAAATTCCTGGGTACATATAACCTAGCAAGATCGAATCAGGAAGAAAGAGAAAGCCTGAACAGACCAGCAATAAGAAATGGGATTGGCTCTGTAATAAAAAGTCTCCCAATTAAGAAAAGTCCAGGACCAGATGGCTTCACTACCAAATTCAACCAAACATTCAAAGAAAAAAATAATGCCAATTTGCCTTAAACTGTTCCCAGAAAATTAAGAGGAGGAAATTCTCCTAACCCATTCTACGAGGCCAGCATCACCCCGATACCGAAACCAGACAAAGATGTAAAGAAAAAATAAGACTATAGGCCAATGTCCCTGGTGAACAAAGACACAAAAATTCTCAATAAAATACTAGCAAACGGAATCCAACAGCACATGAAAAAGACAGTACATCATGATCAAGTGGGATTTATCCCAGGAATGTGAGGATGGTTCAACATATGTAAATAAATATGTAAATCACATCAACAGAATGCAGGACAAAAATCATGATCATCTCAATAGATACAGAAAAAAAGCATTTAATAAAATTCAACATCCCTTTATGATGAAAACTCAATAAAATTGCATAGAAGGAACGTGTCTTAACATAGTAAGGACCACGTATTGCAAACCCACAGCTAACATCATGCCCAATGGGGAAAAGTTGAAAGCCTCCCCTCTAAGATCTGGAACAAGACCAGGATAACCACTTTCACCACTTCTGTTCAACATAATACTTGAAGTCCTGCCTAGAGCAGTCAGCAAGAGAAAGAAATAAAAGGCAAAAAAGAGGAAAAGAATAAGGCAAATTGTCCCTCTCTGAAGATGATATAATCTTACATTTAGAAAAACCTAAAGACTCCACTAAAAAATTAATAGATCTGGTAAATAAATTCAGGAAGGTTCCATGATATAAGATCAACATACAAAAATCAACAATGAAATAGCTGACAAAGAAATCAAAGAGATAATTCCGTTTACAACAGCTACAAAAAAATAAAGTCTATAGGAATACATTTAGCCAATTCGTCATAAGGTTTCCACAAGGAAAACTAGTAAACACTGATGGAAAAAACTGAGGATGATGCAAACAAATGGGAAGCGGTCCCACGCTCACAGATTGGGAAGATTAATGTTGTTAAAATTGCCCAAAGCAATCTACAGATTCAATGCAATGCCCATCAAAATACCAACATCATTCTTCACAGCAACAGAAGAAACAATCCTAAAATTTCTATGGAGCAAAAAAAGAGCCCAAATAGACAAAGCAATCCTGAGCAGAAAGAAAAAAGCTGGAGGCATTATATTATCCAACTTCAAAATATACTATAAGAGTATCATAACAGGCCGGGCGCGGTGGCTCACGCCTGTCATCCCAGCACTTTGGGAGGCCGAGGTGGGTGGATCACGAGGTCAAGAGATCGAGACCATCCTGGTCAACATGGTGAAACCCCGTCTCTACTCAAAATACAAAAAATTAGCTGGGCATGGTGGCGCGTGCCTGTAATCCCAGCTACTCGGGAGGCTGAGGCAGGAGAATTGCCTGAACCCAGGAGGCGGAGGTTGTGGTGAGCCGAGATCGTGCCATTGCACTCCAGCCTGGGTAACAAGAGCAAAACTCCGTCTCAAAATAAAATAAAATAAAATAAAATGCTTTCTCACAATATGATGAATAAAACCACACCAGCATACCACTCATCCCTCAGGACAGCAACACTTAGAAAGGGGGTGGACAGCGAGTTTGGGTGAGAACTGGGGAGATGGGAGGCTCTTGCACCCCTGGGTAGGCACTGGTAGAGGATCTCTGAGAAGCGTGTGGCTGTGCTTGGTGGAAGTCCGTGTGCCCTGTGAGCGCCGTCTCTCGAGAGTAGATCCTGTAAACAGTTCACCTGGGAGTGCACTGGAGGCTGCTTCTGCATAGCTGTTTGTGTAGAAGTTGGTGGCCTCATTACCCATCTTGAGAGGAATGAATAAGCAGAACGTGGTAAGTATACACTCTGGGACACTATGCAGCACAGAGGGGCGATAAAGGCGGTGTTCACGGAACCACTTCCGTACGTTAGTTAAGATCCAGAACAATCCCTGAAGCAGCCATTTCCGAGACATCAGATGTAAGGGGTGACGGCCAGCAGCCCCTGAGAGAAACCGAATGAGCGAGCCCCGTGATTGCCTCTTTCACCATCCAGAGAGTCCCCAGGCTGCAGCATAGGGATGTGTAACATAGGCAAAGACACGTGGTCACCCCGAGCTGAGGAGACTTAGCTGGGAGTCAGGGAGGACGTTCTCAGTGCAGAGCACCAGGGAGGAGAGAGCTGCACAGGGACAGAGGGACAGAGGCCTCCAGAGGCTCCTCTGTGAGTCTGCAGCTCAGTACTAATGAGCACATACGTCTGACGAAACCAGCCAAGGCTGGGGAACGAACCACTTGAAAGGACTTCAGAAATAACACTGCTAGGAACACATGGCCATGAGTAGCTCCTGCTCCCACCAGTTAGAGTGAAAACCCACACAACTGGCAGGACACTGAGTGCAGTACTCAAAAATGCTTTGCCTTCCTATTGCCAGGGACGAGCGGGCCATTCTACAGTGATAATGGCATACGCATACCAAGAGGACATACACATCCTGAACGCCCGTACACCTGGTTATGCAGCTTCAAGATGCTTTTGAGGTTTTTGCTTCAGAAGAGCAAAACCTGATAGAACTGCGAGGAGAAGCAGGCAAATTCACAACTATAGGTGGAGATTTCAATAATCTTTTCTCAGCATTCCGTAAAACGAATGGAGATGATTAGTGCAGGCAGAAGACATTTGAACGCTATCAAACGACCTGATCCAGCTGACATTTACAGAAACCTCCACCCAAGCCCAGCAGAATACACCAAATGTGTCTCGAGACAGGCCACATTCTGGGCCAGAAAAAGTCTAAAATGAGTATGTTCTCTGGCCAAAATGGAATTGAATTAGAAATCAACGGTACCTACAAAATTTCCGTTGCATTTGGGAGCTAAGTAACATACTACTATATATCCCATGCATCAGAGAAGAAATCCAAAGGAAAATTAGGAAGTATTTTGAACTGAGTGAAGATAAAAACATACATCATAGGCCGGGCACGGTGGCTCACACCTGTAATACCAGCACTTTGGGAGGCCGAGGCGGGTGGATCATGAGGTCAAGAGATCAAGACCATCCTGGTCAACGTGGTGAAACCCCGTCTCTACTAAAAATACAAAAAATTAGCTGGGCATGGTGGCGCGTGCCTGTAATCCCAGCTACTCGGGAGGCTGAGGCAGGAGAATTGCCTGAACCCAAGAGGCGGAGGTTGCGGTGAGCCGAGGTCGCGCCATTGCACTCCAGCCTGGGTAACAAGAGCAAAACTCCGTCTCAAAAAAAAAAAAAAATCATGTTTTGTGAGATACAGCTAATGCAGTATTCTATAGAATGCAGTAGTTATTAGAACTAATTAGTGAGTTTAGCAATTTTGCGGAATTTAAGGGAACTAGTTGTATTTCTACAGTAATAAACAATCATAAATTAAAAAAGCAATTCTATTCACAATGACATCAAAAACTTAAATACTTAGAAATAAATCTGACAAGAATGTGCAAAACTTGTATATTGAAAATTACAGGCTGGGCGTGATGGCTCATACCTGTAATCCCAGCACTTTGGGAGGCAGAGGTGGGTGGACTGCCTGAGCTCAGGAGTTTGAGACCACAAAGGGCAACATGGTGAAACCCATCTCACTAAAATACAAAAATACCAGTCAGGCATGGTGGCACACACCTGTCGTCCCAGCTGCTCAGGAGGCTGAGGCATGAGAGTCACATGAGCCCCAGGGGCAGAGCGTGGGTAACACCCCCCATGGGCACCGAGGAAGGAGAACTGTGCAGACCCCGGCACAATTAGTGCCTGAAATATGACTCACTGCTTACTATATCTAGCTTATATATATATATATATATATATATATATATATATA
>JAPYYA010002241.1:0-14211 GCA_028533165.1 Leontopithecus rosalia
CCTTTCCCTTTCCCTTTCCCTTTCCCTTTCCCTTTCCCTTTCCCTTTCCCTTTCCCTTTCCCTTTCCCTTTCCCTTTCCCTTTCCCTTTCCCTTTCCCTTTCCCTTTTCCTCTTTCCTTTCTTTTCGAGACGGAGTTTCGCTCTTGTTACCCAGGCTGGAGTGCAATGGCGCAATCTCAGCTCACTGCAACCTCCGCCTCCTGGGTTCAGGCAATTCTCCTGCCTCAGCCTCCCGAGTAGCTGGGATTACAGGCACATGCCACCATGCCCAGCTAATTTTTTGTATCTTTAGTACAGATGGGGTTTCACCGTGTTGACCAGGATGGTCTCGATCTGTTGACTTCTTATCCACCCACCTCAGCCTCCCAAAGTGCTGGGATTACAGGCTTGAGCCACCAGGCCCGGCCAATATTGGTTCTTTCAAACCAAGAACAGAGTTGTCTTTCTAGTCACATCACTATATCCCACAGTAGTATTTTCTTCATATAGATCTGTCACATTTCCTTTTAAGTTTATTTCTATTTATTTTATCTTCTTGTACTGTTGTAAATAGAGTATTTTCTTATGCTAAATTTATAACTTCTTTGTATATGGAAATACTATGCAGCTATATATATGTATGTTATTTATATATATTAGTTTTGTAACCAGCTATTATATTTTTTTATATGTTTTAAATAATTTTTAGTCACTTAGCTTGGGCTTTACAGGTATAAAATTATACCATATGCAAGTAGTAAGTTTACCTCCTCCTTTCCAATTTGTATAACTACTATTTCTTTTTATCTAACTTCATTGACTACTGCCAAAACAATTTTAAATAACATCAGTGATAGTACACATCCTTTTTTTCTATTTGAACTTTAACAGGAGTGATTCTATTACATTATGCCTTATAAAATTTTCCTTTTTGTAGCTGAAAAAAAAATCAAATACCAGTAGTTTTATGTTATTCAATCTAATGATATTTCCATATAAAACATGACAATGTTTGAAAGCACACAAGATGTTAAGAAAGAATTCTTTATTTATTCATGCATCAGAGATTTACTGAACACCTACTATAGGTTAGATACTGTTCTAGGTTGTAGGGATATAGCTGCCTTATGGAGCTTATATGTTAATAGACAGAGACAGACACTAAAATAAATATATAAATATTAAATGGTAATAGTGCTAAGAAGAAAACTATAAGAGGGATGTAAGAGGGGCATAGAGTCATCACAGGGAGAACGGGTACTATTTTAGATATAGTGGTCAGAGAAGAACCTCTACAAAAGTTACCTTTGACCTGAGTGAAATGAGGGAGTGAGCCATGGAGATACCTAGGGGAAAATCACTCCATGCAGCAAACACAAGATGCCTTTGTTGAATTCCTTAATCTCTATGGAAGTGATCATAGAATTTTTCTACTGTGATCTATGAATAGGATGAATTATGTTACTAGATTTCCTAACACTGAGCCATCCTGGTATCTTTGATACGACTGTCATATGATTGTAGTTTATTCTTTCTGAGGTGTTAGGCTAGGCTGGCTTCCTAAAAATTTTGCATGTTTTTCATTTCCATATGTACCCTCAAACTGTTTTATATACATTTGAACTTATCTATTTAATAAAGATTTGATATAATTCACCTGTAAATGTGAAAGTTTTTGTGGAGTAGAGGTTGAGTAGTTATTCCTTAATTTTTCTCTCTTTTCTCTCCCCACCTGGCAAATAGTCTATTTAGATTTTTCTGACTCTTCTGAGGCTGCTTGGTAATTAATATTTTCTTGAACAATCATTCATCCAGATTTTCAACTTTCTTTAAATAAAAATTAATTGAAGCTGAAAGTGTTTTTGTTCACTGGTGACTGTTACCTAAAGAAATTTTTCTGTATTAGAGATGATTCAGTTAGATTTACAAATGAATTTGTGCTAGTATAATAGCAGCTCTGCATGGTGGGTAGATCAGGTATTGTTGTAGCCTCACTTTGCTTGTGAGGAGGCTGCAGCTTAGAGAACTGCAATTAACAGTGACTGAAACTAGAACTAGACATTAGTTCTCTTGATCCCTAGCCTAATGAGCTTTCCAGGGGACTGGGCTGTCTCTTAATATATACTTTTCTGTTGCTGCATTTTGCTATCATCTCTTTGTTCCCACCCAATTTTGACACCTTGCATTTGTTGCATACTAACTAAGTTCATGGCACTGTCTGTCTGTGGCATATAATTTGTTGGCTAGGATCGCAGTGCTTTTTCTTCTGTGTTCACCTGCTAGAGTATACTGTTTACTGCCAAGTAGCAAAGTATTCGAAAGGAAGCTAATATTTAAAAGTATCTTTTCGTAAAGGTCACTGTAATTGAGAATGTGTGTCTGGTTGTTTTTTTTTTTTTTTCTTCACTGCAGTTGACTTCTGTCAGTGATAAAGATTTATTTACTGTATCTCACTTTATCACAGAAAAGCACAATTAGACATTCCACAAATGTACCTGCCTACACATGACATATACTCACCCGTATTCACTGGTGATAACAAAGAGTCTTTGAAGAGTTTGCTTTTATAGATCAAGTATTTAAGTTTCATTCCTGGCCCTAGCAATGTAATAGCCATGAAAATTTTCAAACACAGCAGTATCACAGAGGACTCTTGTTCAGCTACACATGGGCAGATTCAGTTTCAGTTTCTTGTTAGAAGATGCTGCTGGAGGGAGAGGAAATGCTATTAGCTTACACATGAGACAGGGATAGATGTGTGTGGGAGCCTGGACCCTGGCCAGCAGCCTGACAGCGTGACAGCTCTGTCAACCATGTCACTTTTCTTGCCAGATAGGCTGCCATTATTGCTGGTTCAGTCAATTTAATTTTCAGTGTGCATATCTTGTCTGATACTGGATATGTGAATATGTGTGTGTATGTATGTGTTAAGATATCATTCCCACCTATAAAGGATCTATTTAAAGTCATGTTGAATTGTAGGCAATATTTAAAGAAGTTACTCTGTGAGCAAATGAAGGTTTGTATATTGTTTGTGTCAGGAAGAAACATAAATGCACAGAGAGAAAATATATTTTTCCAGAGTTATATTTAGGTGACTAATTGTCACTCTCCACTGTATTCCTATGCAGAAGCCAATGTTTCTGAAAGTGGTTTTGTGAACTGCCTGTATGAGTGAGTGGTATATGTAGTGTTTGGTTTTTTTTTTCAGGGCAGAGGGTGTTTAAAAATGCAGATTTCTAGACTTCATTCTAAACCAACTCGAGAGGGCTTTGTGGGATTGGGGCTGGGAATCTCATGTTAAGAGGTGCCCCAGGTAATTGTTTTACACACTAATGTTTGATAATAGTACAAAAGTAATTATGAAAAACAAGCAACCAATTATTCTCCCTTAAGAAAATTCAAATTTGCTGACTAGATTATTTCAGTTATAGAAATGCATAGTGAAGAAATATTATTTGCATTACAAAATTATTTTCTTTAAAAAATAGCAAGCAGCTGGGTGCAGTGGCTCACGCCAGTAATCTCAATACTTTAGGAGGCCGAGGTGGGTGGATCACAAGGTTAGGAGTTTGAGACCAGCCTGGTCAACATGGTGAAACCCCATCTCTACTAAAGTTACAAAAAATTAGCCTGGCATGGTGGTGTGCAGTCTGGGAGACAGGACAAGACTCTGTCTCAAAAAAAAAAAAGTGGCAAGCTGCTATATTATGTTTAACATATAAATTAATTTACCAAATATATTCTACATACAACTTTTGGAAAATATATCTATTATATGAAGTGAGGAACACCTGATAGCTGAAGCAAGGTATATAATAATAATGATACTTTTATTGTACTTATACTATGCCAGGCTTGTTTTAAAACTTCATAGATATTATTAATTTAATCATCACAGCAGCCCTATGAGGTAAGTGTTATTATTGTCCCCATTTTACAGATAAGGAGACTGAGGCTTATAATTTGACCAAAGCCACAGAGGTAGCAGGTGGCAGAATTGGAATTTGATTGCGAGCATTCTGGCTTCAGAATCAAGCTGATAACTGTAACTAAGTACAGTGTACTGCTTTTCATCATAAAGCAACTGGTAATAGTTATGAGAAAACTTGAGTAATAGTGAAGCTAAAATATTATTGTGTGAGCCAGCATGGTGTAGCAGAGGGAACGCTGGACTAAGAATCAGAAGTCCTGAGATTTAGCTCCAGCTCCATTACCCCCCCCGGTGAATTACCTTCACCGAGGCTGTTCTCCTGATCCATGAAGTTGGGCAAGGCTACACCAATGCCCAACTTTCATGCATGCTTTTTAATAGAAATTGTGGCACACCATTATATGTCTTATAAATGGGAACTTGACCTGGGCTGTCTCAAGCCTGCATGTTCTTTAAAGATTTTATCATTGTAACTTGTTTATCTATTTGGTGATAAGGTGGCCAGTGGCCACCATCAAAAGAATTTGTAGGATTCTTTCCGTTTCTCTCTTCCTCTCTCTTTCTCTCTTTTTTTCCTATTTTCATAATTTCCATAGGTCTCATGTATGTTATTTTCTTCATCTTCACACAGTCTTTGAATTCTCACACATATCATAATGATTCAGTATACCCTATTTATGAGTCAGAGATGTGTTTACTTTCTAAAATATTATATGTTCATTTCCTGAAGAAAATAAAAATTCTTTATCTAGAAACATCTTGTTGCCTCTTACCTTCTTTTATATGCCTAATATTAAAAACAAAAAACAAAAAAAACTTTGATTAGCTCTTCACCAGAAGAAAAGGAACCATTTCAAGTGGAATTTTTTGGTCAAGGCTTTTATTTAATCTTAATAATTCTGCAATTGTGATGAGTGGGTCAGAGTTCACCTGGGCCGTATTCTTTCTAACAGGGTTAACAAGTGTGTCAGATTGAAAGTCATGGCTATAATTGACTTTGGCTTTGAGGTTTTCCTTCATAATAAACAATGGGCCCTAAGCCAAAAAAGCTTGTGGCTTATACTCATGTACTGATGACTAAGTAATGCAAGTGATTTCGCTTCATACTTTCTCTATTACCCTGGAGCTCACTTTATGCTGTTTGAATGAATCATATCGGAGGAACATCCATAATTAAAAAGAATTTGACCTGTGGACTTTCCACTGCAGCTGAAAACATTTTGACAACTTCACTCTGGCCTGAGTGCTAGAGAAGGGCCGTGTAGAAGACATAGGTCAAAGCTTAGTCAGAAGAGAAAGGATAGTCCTGCTAATAACTTTGAATGTCTTACATAAACAATGCACCCCAAAATGCCCTTTTTAGAAAATTGCAGAGGGACTCTTTATTCATTACTGGCTGCTCTACACAAAATTCCTCTGGATGGAATCACTGAAGGTGGGACTTGGTTTCTGTTATTTTTCTGCAGCATACGGTTGCTGGAAAAGACTCACTTTGTACAAATAATCTTGCGAATCAAGTTTTTCAAAAAGTATTAAGAGAAAAATGAATCAGCACAAAGTATCAGCTACCCAGAATTTTTAGATTTGAGAAAGACATTTGCTTAAGCTTTTCTGTTTTCTTTATGAAATCATGTTAACTATTAGCAAATGCAGAGTTACTGAAGCTAAAGCAAAATAAAGCAAAAAACCTTTTAGCCTTTCCTTGATTAGCTTATTTAATGATTGGCAGCAATGACTATGCTGATGCCTAATCTGCTCTCCTTTTCTTGGTATCTCTAGTAAACAAGTTGACATTTATAATCAAATGGAAAATGTTTACTCTTCCCCAAATGAATTACTCAAACCGGAAAATGCAAGGTTCACATCAGCCCTCTGAAAGTTTAGGTTTTAAATTAATCGTCAGAAACATGAGTGAGTATGGGCCATAAACCAGTATACCCAGTAGTCTGATTAAAGCTGACTTTGTTAAGGTAGATACTTCAGTGGTTCTCCAGTGAGGCTTGCTAGATCCGCATTAACCTGTTGTATACCCACAGTGATTATATATTTGGCTAAATGGAATGTTTCCCTTACCAACTTTTCCTACAAGTCAATCCCTTTATAGGCTTTTGTTTTGGGCAAGGGAGATCATCTGCCATGAGGCAGTAAGCTTGAGTTGATAATTTCTTGTCTCTTGAGAAATGAGGTGTACAATTCTGGAGGAATTGTTAGATACAAGACAAAGAATGGGTAGGGAACAGAATTGCTTTCTGGAAGTGGTGGAATAAATTTCTTGCAATTTATTTGTTTGTTTGTGTATTTCTTACATTGCTGTCATATCTTTTTCTATTTTTTTGTAGTGTTCTCTTCCTTATGGAAGCACCCAATAATACTTCTTTATTATTATTATTATTATTATACTTTAAGTTCTGGGATACATGTGCAGGTTTGTTACGTATGTATACACGTGCCATGGTAGTTTACTGCACCCATCAACCCATCGTCTACGTTAGGTATTTCTCCTAATGCTATCCCTCCCCTAGCCCCAACCCCTCAACAGGTCCTGGTGTGTCATGTTTCCCTCCCTGTGTACATGTGTTCACATTCCAACAGAATATTTCTGAACATCAGTGTACACGTTCCATTTCTTTAAGCAGCCTAGAAAGGAATCCATTTTTGTGGCCAGATTCAATGTAAAATAGAGGGTTTGTTGGCTGTTACTGTTTTTATTTGTTTCCTCTTAGCTTTAAAAGCAGGAATTTGTGGACCAGCTTTTAAGTATTTTCAAATCTGTTAACATTTTATCTCTTTGTCTCTGTCATTTTACTTTTGGTTAATGTTGATTTATTTTTGTAGTAGTTTTCTGTGCCAAGGGCAAATTAGACCATTCCCCAGGGACTCTCCTGGTTCTAGTCCTAATATTGCTAGAGGTTGCCTAATCATCTGTTCCTCATTGTTTTGATAAAGTGGTGACTAAAGAAATCCATTTAAAATGTCCTAGATAGTTCTGAATTGAATTTTTAAAATATTGCTCATATGTGGATTTCCAAACTTTTTCAAAAGAATAACTGCTGGAAATAAATTCAAAGATAAAAATTGCTAAAAGGAAAGAATAGCTATAAGGTTTAAAGCTAGGATTCACTCACTGTGTTCCTACGAAACACTGGTGTTCCTTAGGCTTGGTAGAGATGTTCACTGTGTTAAGTTGAATAACGGTTTTTGAAGAATCTAGTCTTTATTCAGCAAACAGCACATGGCTCTTATTAAAGGTTCTGAACTATGCTGTAAGAATGTTGGTTTTGAGGGCAGGATGGTTTGGAATGAGAGAAAATTCCTTCTCTGGGCCATACTTTGCCTTACTTTCCCATGCCTAATTCCCCAAAATCTAAGACCCCTCCTTAAAAGATGGGCCTGAGAGTGCATCCCCAAATTTTATTATTTCACCCACTCTTCAGTAGCATCGTACAGGGCCAGCTTTTTCAGATTTGAGAAATGTCTTCCCACAGTTGGAGGGAGCTCGTCATGTGTAAAAGTTTATGTTAAAAAGACAAATTCTTCACATCCCTGTTTCAAAGCCCTGTTTTTCTCCTTTCTTTGCCAAGCTAGGGGAGGGATGGAGCTCTGAAGAGGTGCTGCTTACTATGGTCCACCAATCAGGGCTGATGAGGTAAATGTAAAATTTATAGTAGCACTTAGGACATTTCATAGCGATTTGATGTATCTGTTGAATCTAACAAAAACTTAGATTTGTATTTTGTAGTCTTTAAATTTTATGTTTCTAGAAATACAATATTTGTCTGTGGGGTACTGGAAATTAGAAAACAGAGACTGGTCCTCCACCACAGATGGTTTGAGAAGCAGTAACCTAGGCACTGCCCTAGGTTGGAGGCTAAGGCCCTCTCGGAGGTGCCTCCTTTTTTGTCCCAGGAAGGGGATTTGTTCTTCCTTACTCCCAAGCCCAAGAGCCTAGTTTTTGTTTGTTTGTTTAAATTTTAAAATAAGGTCTAATTTTGGTAGAATAAACATGAGATAAAGCTTACCATCTTAACCATTTATAAATACATAATTCATTAGTGTTAAGTACATTCACATTGTTATGTAAACTCTCCAGAACTCTTCATCTTGCAAAACTAAAACTCTGCATCCATGAAACCAGCTGTCTCCAACCTTTTTGGCACCAAGGACTAGTTTTGTGGAAGACAATTTTTCCATTTAACGGAGAGTGGTGGGATATGGTTTTGGGGTGAAACTGTTCCACCTCAGATCATCACACATTAGATTCCCATAAATAGCACACAACCTAGATCCCTTGCATGTGCAGTTCACAATAGGGTTCATGCTCCTACGAGAATCTAATGCCATCACTGATCTGACAGGAGGTGGAGTTCAGGTGGTAATGCTCACTCACCCACTGCTCAGCTCATGCTGGGTGGCCTGATGGTTCCTAATAGGCCATGGGCCAATAGTAGTCTTGGGGTTGGGCACCTCTGCATTAAACAGCCCTCCATTTCACCCTTCCTCCAGTCCCTGGTAACTACCATTCTACTTTTTAACTTTGTGGATTTGACTACTCTAGGTACATCATATAAGTGGAATCAAACAGTTTTTGTCTTTTTGTAACTGGCCAATTTCACTTAGCATAGTGTCTTCAGGGTTCATCTGTATTACAGCATGTTATCAGAATTCCCTTCCTTTTCAGGATGAATAATATTCCATTTATGTATATGCCACATTTTGCTTATCCATCAATGGAAACTTGAGTTTGGCTCTTGTGAACAATGCTGCCATGAGCATAAATGTGCAAATATTTCTTTAAGATTGTTTTCAGTTTTGGAGGGTATATACCCAGAAATGGAATTGCTAGATCACATGGTGATTCTATTTTTAATTTTTTAAGAACCATCACACTGTTTTCCATAGTGCTGTGCCATTTTACATTACTATCAACAGCATGTAAGGGTTCCAGTTTCTCTATATCCTGGCAAATACTTGTTAATTATGTTTTTTTTTTGACAGTAGGCATTCTTGTGGTGAGGTGGTATCTCATTGTGGTTTAGGTCTGCACTTCCGTAATGATTTATGATATTGAACATCTTTTCATGTACTTTCTGGCTATTTGTATATCTTTGGAGAAATATCTATTCAAATTCTTTGCCCATTTTAAAAATGGGTTTTTGTTGTAGGAGTTCTTTATAAATTCTGAATATTAATTTTTTATCAGGTACATGATTTGCAAACATTTTCTCCCATTCTGCCTTTTCACTCTGTCAGTTGTGTCCTTTGAAGCACAGAGGTTTTAATTTTGATGTAGTCCAGTTTACCTACTTTATTATTTTGTTGTCTGTGGTTTTAGAATCATATCCAAGATATTATTGCCAAATCTAATGTCATAAAGCTTTCTCCTGTGTTTTCTTCTACGAGTAATATAGTTTTATCTGTTATGGTTAGGTCTTTGATCCATTTTGAGGTGATTTTTGTATGTGGTATAAGTTGAGGGTCTAAATTTATTGTATGCAGATGTACACTTTTGGCAACACCATGCGTTGACAGGAGCCGAGTTCCTACACTCAATTATTCCCCTAACTGACCAAGAGAATGAAAAAGTAGGTAGTAAACAAGCACTTGGAAAATTGCCAAGAAAATTTAGAAACAGGTTCATGCCTTGTTTTTGGCAATTTGGGGAAGGGGACCATTACAACTTTCTTCTTCTTCTTCTTCTTCTTCTTCTTCTTATTATTATTATTATTATTATTATACTTTAAGTTCTGGGGTACATGTGCAAACATGCAGGTTTGTTACATAGGTATACATGTGCCATGGTGGTTTGCTGCATCTATCACCCCATCATCTACATTAGATATTTTTCCTAAAGCCATCCCTCTCCTATACCCCCACCCCCTGACAGGCCCCAGTGTGTGATGTTCCCCTCCCTCTGTCCATGTGTTCTCATTGTTTAACACCTACTTATGAATGAGAATGTGTGGTGTTTGGTTTTCTGAGAATGATGTGTCACTTTGCTGAGAATGATGGTTTCCAGCTGCATCCTTGTCCCTGCAAAGGACATGAACTCATCCTTTTTTATGGCTGCATAGTATTCCATGGTGTATATGTACCACATTTTCTTGAACTTGTGACCTCAGCTGGTCCACCTGCCTTGGCCTCCAAAGTGCTTGGATTACAGGCATGAGCCACCACGCCCAGCCACCACATTTTCTTTATCCAATCTATTATTGATGGGCATTTGGGTTGGTTCCAAGTCTTTGATAGTGTGAACAGTGCTGCAATAAACGTATGTTTGCATGTGTCTTTATAGTAGAATGTTTTATAATTCTTTGGGTATATAGCCACTAATGGGATGGCTGGGTCAGATGGTATTTCTAGTTCTAGATGCTTGAGGAATCGTCACAGTGTCTTCCACAATGGTTGAACTACCATTTTACACTCCCACCAACAGTGTAGAAGTGTTCCTATTTCTCCACATCTTCTCCAGCATCTTTTATCTCCTGATTTCTTAATGATCGCCATTCTAACTGGCATGAGATGGAATCTCAATGTGGTTTTGATTTGTATTTCTTTAATGACCAGTATGATGAGCTTTTTTTAATATGTCTGTAGGTTGCATAAATGTATTATTTTGAGAAGTGTCTGTTCATATCCTGTGCCCACTTTGTGATGGGGTTGTTTATTTCTTTCTTGTAAATTTGTTTAAGTTCTTTGCCCTTTTTCAGATGAGTAGATTGTAAAAATTTTTTCCCATTCTGTTGGTTGCCTGTTCACTGTAATGATAGTTTCTTTTCCTGTGCACAAGCTCTTTAGCTTAATTAGATCCCATATGTCAATTTTGGCTTTTGTTGCCATTGCCTTTGGTGTTTTGGTCATGAAGTCCTTGCCCATACCTATGTCCTGAATGGTATTGCCTAGGTTTTCTTCTAGGGTTTTTATGATGTTAGGTCTTATGCTTAAATCTTTAATCCATCTGCAGTTAATTTTTGTATAAGGTGTAAGGAAGGGATCCAGGTTCAGCTTTCTGTATATGGCTAGCCAGTTTTCCAACACCATTTATTAAATAGGGACTCCTTTCCTCATTGCTTGTTTTTGTCAGGTTTGTCAAAGATCAGATGGTTGTAGATGAGTGGTATTATTTCTGAGGCCTCTGTCCTTTTCCATTCATCTATATCTCTGTTTTGGTAGCAGTACCATGCTGTTTTGATTACTGTAGCCTTGTGGTATAGTTTGAAGTCAGGTAGTGTGATGCCTCCAGCTTTTTTTTTTTGCTTAGGATTCTCTTGGCTATATGGGCTCTGTTTTGGTTCCATATGAAATTTAAGTTGGTTTTTTTCCAATTCTGTGAAGAAAGTAAATGGTAGCTTGATAGGGATAGCACTGAATCTATAAATTACTTTGGGCAGTATGGCCATTTTAATGATATAGATTCTTGCTAACCATGAGCATGGAATGTTTTTCCATCTGTGTCCTCTGTTATTTCCTTGAGCAGTGGTTTGTAGTTCTCCTTGAAGAGGTCCTCCTTCACATCCCTTATTAGTTGTATTCCTAGGTATTTTATTCTCTTTGTAGCAGTTGTGAATGGGAATTCACTTATGATTTGGCTTCTGTTTGTCTGCTATTGGTATATAGGACTGCTTGTGATGTTTTACATTGATTTTTGTATCCTGAACCTTTGCTGAAGTTGCTTATCAGCTTAAGGAGATTTGGAGCTGAGACGATGGGGTCTTCTAAATATACAATCATGTTGACTGCAGATACAGACAGTTTGACTTCCTGTTTTCCTAATTGAATACCCTTTATTTCTTTTTCTTGCCTAACTGCCCTGACCAGAACTTCCAATACTATGTAGAATAGGAATGGTGAGAGAGGGCATCCTTGTCTTGTTCCAGTTTTCAAAGGGAATGCTTCCAGTTTTTACCCATTCAGTACGATATTGGCTATGAGTTTGTCATAAATAGCTCTTATTATTTGTCACAAATAGCTCTTATCATAAAACCAGTGATACCTAGTTTATTGAGAGTTTTTAACACAAAGTGCTGTTGAATTTTGTTGAAGGCCTTCTCTGCATCTATTGAGATAATTATGTGGTTTTTGTCTTTGGTTCTGTTTATGTGGTGGATTACATTTTTAGATTTGTATATGTTGAACCAGCCTAGCATCCAAGGGATGAAGCTGATTTGATCATGATGGATAAACTTTTTGATGTGCTGTTGGATTTGGTTTGCCAGTATTTTACTGAGAATTTTTACGTCAGTGTTCATCATCGATATTGGCTTGAAATGTTCTTTTTTAGTCATGTCTCTGCCAGGTTTTGGTATCAGGATGATGTTGGTCTCATAAAATGAGTTAGGGAGGATTCCCTCTTTTTGTATTGTTTGCAACAGTTTCAGAAGGAATGGTACCGGCTCCTCTTTGTACCACTGGTAGAATACGGGTGTGAACCCTGGTCCTGGATTTTTTTTTTGGTTGGTAGGCTATTAATTGCTGCCTCCATTTTAGACCTTGTTATTTGTCTGTTAGGAATTCAGCTTCTTCCTGGGTTAGTCTTGGGCAGGGGGTGTAAGTGTCCAGGAATTTATCCATTTCTTCTAGATTTTCTGGTTTGTTTCAGAGGTGTTTATAGTATTCTCTGACGGTACTTTGTATTTGTGTGGGATTGGTGGTGATATCCCCTTTATCATTTTTTATTGCATCTTTTTGATTCTTTTCTCTTTTCTTCTTTACTGGTCTGGCTAGCAGTCTATCCATTTGGTTGATCTTTTCAAAAAACCAGCTCCTGATTCATTTATTTTTTTGAAGAATTTTTTGTGTCTCTGTCTCCTTCAGTTCTGTTCTGATCTTAGTTATTTCCTGTCTTCTGCCAGCTTTTGAATTTGTTTGCTCTTGCTGCTCTAGTTTTTTTAATCAGGACATTAGGGTGTTGATTTTAGATGTTTCATCGTTTCTCTTGTGGGCATTTAGTGCTACAAATTTCCCTCTATACACTGCTTTGAATGTGTCCCAGAGATTCTGATATGTTGTCTTTGTCCTCATTGGTTTCAAAAAACATCTTTATTTCTGCCTTAATTTTGTTATTTATCCAGTAGTTATTCAGGAGCAGGTTGTTCAATTTCCATGTAGTTATGTGATTTTGAGTAAATTTCTTAATCCTGACTTCTAATTTGACTGCACTGTGGTCTGAAAGACTATTTGTTGTGATTTCCGTTCTTTTGCATTTGCTGAGGAGTGTTTTACTTCCAATTATGTGGTCAATTTTAGAATAAGTCTGAAGTAGTGCTAAGCAAAATATATATTCTGTGGATTAGGGGTGGAGAGTTCTGTAGATGTCTGTTAGGCCCAGTTGTTCCAGATCTGAGTTCAAGTCCTAGACATTCTTGTTAATTTTCTGTCTCGTTGATCTGTCTAATATTGACAGTGGGGGGTGAAAGTCTCTCACTATTGTTGTGTGGGAGTCTAAGTCTCTTCATAGATCTTTAAGAACTTGCTTTATGTATCTGGGTGCTCCTATATTGGGTGCATATATATTTAGGATAGTTAGCTTTTCTTGTTGCATTGATCCCTTTACCATATATGTAATGCCCATCTTTGTTAAAGTCTGCTTTATCAGAGACTAGGATTGCGACCCCTGCTTTTTTTTTTTTTTGCTTTCCATTTGCTTGGTAAATCTTCCTCCATCCCTTTATTTTGAGCATATATGTGTCTTTGTACAGTAGATGGGTCTCCTATATACAGCACACTGATGGGTCTTGACTCTTTTTTTTTTCTTGCAGTTTAGGTTTTGGGGTACATGTGAAGAACATGCAAGATAGTTGCATAGGTACACACGTGGCAGTGTGATTTGCTGCCTTCCCCCCCTTCACCTATATCTGGCATTTCTCCCCATGCTACCTCTCCCCAGCTCCCCACCCCCTGCTGTCCTCTCCTATTCCCCCCAACAGACCCCAGTGTGTAGGGCTCCCCTCCATATGTCCATGTATTCTCATTGTTAAACACCCACCTATGAGTGAGAACATGCAGTATTTCATTTTCTGTTCTTGTGTCAGTTTTCTGAGAATGATGGTTTCCAGGTTCATCCATGTCCCTACAAAAGACACAAACTCATCGTTTTTGATGGCTGGATAATATTCCATCGTGTATATGTGCCACATTTTCCCTGTCCATTCTATCATTGATGGGCATTTGGGTTGGATCCAGGTCTTTGCTATTGTAAACAGTGCTGCAATGAATATTCGTGTGCATGTGTCCTTACAGTAGAATGATTTATAATCCTTTGGATATATACCCAGTAATGGGATTGCTGGGTCAAATGGAAT
>JAPYYA010002242.1:0-14207 GCA_028533165.1 Leontopithecus rosalia
AAGTTTTTTATTATCCATAACCTGAAGTTTGATTCTGTTATTGGGATGCGCTCTTCCTCTATCAAGTCTTGTTCCATTGTTGATGAGGAATTGTGATCATCTTTAGAGGGAGAGGGGTTCTGATTTTGAGTATTCTCAGCCTTTTTACGCTGGTTTCTTCCCATCAGTGTAAATTTATCCTCCTGTCGTCTTTGAAATTGCCAGCTTTCAGTAGGTCTCTTGAGTGGACGTCCGAGATGTTAGTTCCCAGGGCCAGGAACAGCGGCGTTAAGACTGATGGTGTTTTTCTGCCCAGGCTTCTCCTGTCTGGCTTCCTTCTTGTGTCCGTAATAGGCGAGTCTGCCTTTCCGGAGCTCCAAACCTTGGTCAGAAGGGGAACCAGTTGCGTTCACTCTGCGCCAAGGTGCCCGCACAGCTTCTGCGCCAGCCTCAGGAGTCAGCGGGCTGGGAACCCGCGCGGCTCCTCCAAACCCCGTCAGAAGGGGAGCCAGCCCCACCTAGTCTGCTCCGAGAGCTGCCGTGCGGAGGTGCCGGCGAAACTACTGCCCCGCGTGGCTCCTCCACTGGGAATCTTCTGCTCCTGAGTGACCAGAATTTGTCTGAAAGTGTGGCGTCCTCTAGTTCTATGAGCTTTAACTGCGAGCTGCAATCCCGAGATGTTAGCAATCGGTCATCTTGGATCGTTCCCCTCCCCTACATTCTTTATGTATCTTTCGTTTAATGATTTACTGTGGTGTTTTGACAAGCTACTACATACACATAATTATTTTTAATGGTTACTATTGTTATTAATAATTTTGGTGAAATTTCTTGCCTAATGTATTTCAGTACCATGTGTCTTATTGTAATAGTGCATTTTATTATTGAAAATAACAATCTTTAAACGAGAGTAATCATTATAAATGAATTGATGTTTTTAATTAAGGTCTTGTTCTGTCACCCAGGCTGGAGTGCAGTGGTATGATCACTACTCACTGTAGCCTTGGCCTCCTAGGCTCAAACGATCCTCCTTCTGCAGCCTCCTAAGTTGCTGCACTTACAGGCACATACCCCAGCTTTTTTTGTTTTCTCATAGAAACAAAGTATCACTATGTCGCCCAGGCTGGTCTCAAACTCCTGGTTCAGGCAGTCTTCTCACCTTAGCCTCCCGAAGTGTTGAGATTACAGGCGTGAGCCATCATGTCCAGCTCAAGTTGATTTTTATTATCATATTAACAAGTTTATATTTTAATATTGTGGTATGAATATACTGAGCCTTGATTTCTTTTTGTTTACATTTGCTCCATCTTAATCTCTTGTCAGCTTCTTCCCTCTTGCCAAATATCTTCATGTTGGAGTGCTGTAAGGTTCTTTCATGCCCTTTTTTCTTCTTTTTCTCTACACTCATCCTCTTGGTAATTTAGTTTCTTTAAATCCCACCTACATGCCGACAACTTCCAATTTCAAATCTCGAGCCCAGACTTTTCTCTTAAATTCTAGTGTCACATGTCTGTCTGCCTATTCAGTGTCTCCATTTCAAAGTCTAACGAACAGCTTAAATTTAATATTCTTAAAATCGAACTCCAGATCTTCCCTACCTTTCCACCCAAACCTACTGTACTCATGGCCTTCCCCACTATTATTGGTGGCTATTTTATCCTTCCACTGCTCAGAGCATAAACTCGGGAGCCATGCTTTTTCCATTTCTTTATATCTATTCTAGGTTCAGTTTGTTAGAATATTCTCTTGGATCAGTCTATAAAATACACCTAGGATCTAATCGCCTCACTATTCGTCTGTTGGTATCTCCCTGGTCTGAATCAAGGTTATCTATCACTTAGCTGGCCTAGTATAATAATAATTTTCCTTGCTTTTCTCCTTGTTTTCCACCTTCCAGTGATTTCATGGAATAGCAACCAGATATTACTCCTCTACTGAGACCACTACAATGTGTCTCCATCAGTGTTAGGCTGTTCTTGCACTGCTGTAAAGAAATGTAATACCTGAGACTGGGTAATTTCTATGGAAAAAGGTTTAATTGGCTGTCAGTTCTGCAGGCTGTACAGGAAGCACAGTGGCATCTTCCTCTCAGGAGGTCTCAGGAAGCTTCCAATCATGGCAGAAGGTGAATGGAGAGCAGGCATATCACTTGGCAAAAGCCAGGAGCACATGAGAGAGGCGGGAGGTGCCACATACTTTTAAAGGAACAGCTGTCATGAGAATTCATTCACTGTCATGACAGTACCGACAGGATGGTACTAAACCATTCATGAGGAATCCACCCCCATGTTCCAGTCACTTCCTACCAGGCCCTACCTCCAACATTGCGGATTACATTTCAAGATGAGATCTGGATGGAACTACATTACCATCTGATATGGTTTGGCTCTGTGTCCTCATCCAAATCTCATCTTAAAGTGTAATCCCCCATGTATTAAGGAAGGGACCTGGTGGGAGATGATTGGAACATGGGGGCAGTTTTCCCCATGCTGTTCTCATGATAGTGAGGGAGTTCTCACGAGACTTGATGCTTTGAAAGTGGCAGTTTTCCCTGCTTCCTCTCGCTCGCTCTCTCTTTCTCTCCCTTCCTCCTTCCCTCACTTGTTCCCTCCCTCTCTCTCTCTCCTTCTTTCCAGCCACCTTATAAAGAAGATGCCTGCTTCCCCTTCACCTTCTCCCATGATTGTTAAGTTTCCTGAGGCCTTCCCAGCCATGCAGAACTGTGAGTCAGTTAACCCTCTTTTGTTTATAAATACCCAGTTTCAGGTAGTGTCTTTATAACAACGTGAAAAGAAACTGATACACTACTCATCTCAGAGTAAAAGACAAATTCCTTAGAAGGCCTGTGAAGGTTAAATAATGGCATTACCTTTCACTTCCTGACTTTATATCCTGCTACTCACTCTATAGCCACATGCCCTTCTTGTTATTCCCTAAATGTAGTAGACATGCTTCTACTTTTGAAGCCATTAAACCAACTGCTGCTTCTTCCCTGAATGCTTTTCCCCAGAAACTGGAATGATTGACTTCTTCACTCTCTTCAAATCTTAGCTTAAATGTGAACTCACTAATGATTCCTAGCTCTAATTTCATCAGCACTCCTGAAATCCCTACCCTATTTTCTTTATCTGATGCGCTTAGTATCTTCTAACATAAAATAAAATTTACTTATCTATCACTTATTTTCTGTCTCTTTTAAAAAAATAACATTCCTGAAGGTAAGGATCTTTGTTTTTTGATATTAAAAGCATCAGAACAGAATTTGGCACAAGGTAAATATTTGTTCAGTGAATGTTCTTGAATGAAGCAGCTATACAAATGGAGACTATTGGCCGGGCGCAGTAACTCACGCCTGTAATCCCAGCACTTTGGGAGGCCAAGGCAGGTGGATCATGAGGTCAAGAGATCGAGACCATCCTGGTCAACATGGTGAAACCCCGTCTCTACTCAAAATACAAAAAATTAGCTGGGCACGGTGGCGCATGCCTGTAATCCCAGCTATTCAGGAGGCTGAGGCAGGAGAATTGCCTGAACCCAGGAGGCGGAGGGTGTGGTGAGCCAAGATCGCGCCATGCACTCCAGCCTGGGTAACAAGAGTGAAACCCTGTCTCAAAAAAGAAAAAAGAAAAGAAAAAAAAAGAATGGAGACTATTTCAGTGTCTGTTATCCTAATACAGGCATAACATTGTAACCCACTTTGACCACATCTCTAATTTCTTCCTGCCCTGAGATTTACTGATTTTTCTTTTATAATTATAATCTTTCCTCCTTCGGTTTCTGTATGACCTGTTTTCAGTTTCTCTTCTTGTACACTTCAGAACTGCAAAAGCCAATATTCTTGTGGGTTTTACTTGCTATTAAATTCACATTTTACTTTACAGATGTACTTTCTTAAATGTACTTTCTGATACTCAATAGAGGAGACATTTTTTCTTCTTATTACTTTTCAGGCTGGGAGCCTCTATGTGAGACTGAAGAATTAACCCCAAAGCAGGACTTTTATAAAGAACATCAATCCCAGCAGATAATAGAAACACTCACAAGGTATAACCTTGAGTACTCCAGTTTGAGAGAAGAGTGGAAATGTGAGGGCTATTTTGAGAGGCAACTAGGGAGTCAGAAGGCATGTTTCAAGGAAGAGATAATCACTCATGAAGAAGGCCTTGTCAATGAAAGAGAACAAGAATATAAATCTTGGGGAAGTTTCCATCAGAACCCACTGCTGTGTGCACAAAAGATAATCCCCAAAGCGGAGAAAGTACATAAACATGATACACATAAGAGAAACTTTAAAAAAAATTTAATGGGTATTAAGCCCAAGAGTGTCTGTGCAGAGAAGAAACTTTTGAAATGTAAAGACTGTGAAAAAGTCTTCAGCCAGAGTTCATCCCTTACTCTTCATCAAAGAATTCATACTGGAGAGAAACCCTATAAATGTATAGAGTGTGGAAAAGCCTTTAGCCAGAGATCAAATCTTGTTCAACATCAGAGGATTCACACTGGAGAAAAACCCTATGAATGTAAGGAATGTAGGAAAGCCTTCAGTCAGAATGCACATCTAGTTCAACATCTGAGAGTTCATACTGGGGAAAAACCTTATGAATGTAAGGTATGTAGAAAAGCCTTCAGCCAGTTTGCTTACCTTGCTCAACATCAGAGAGTTCACACAGGTGAGAAACCTTATGAATGTATTGAATGTGGGAAAGCATTTAGCAACAGATCATCCATTGCTCAACACCAGAGAGTTCATACTGGAGAGAAACCCTATGAATGTAATGTGTGTGGGAAAGCATTTAGCCTTCGTGCATACCTTACTGTACATCAGAGAATACATACCGGAGAGAGACCCTATGAATGTAAGGAATGTGGGAAGGCCTTCAGCCAGAATTCACACCTTGCTCAACATCAGAGAATTCATACTGGAGAAAAACCTTATAAGTGTCAGGAATGTAGGAAAGCATTCAGCCAGATTGCCTACCTTGCTCAGCATCAAAGAGTTCATACTGGAGAGAAACCCTACGAATGTATAGAATGTGGGAAGGCTTTTAGCAATGACTCATCCCTTACTCAACATCAGCGAGTTCATACTGGAGAGAAACCTTATGAATGTACTGTTTGTGGAAAGGCTTTTAGTTACTGTGGATCCCTTGCCCAACATCAGAGAATTCATACCGGAGAGAGACCCTATGAATGTAAGGAATGTAAAAAAACCTTCAGGCAGCATGCACACCTTGCTCATCATCAGAGAATTCACACTGGGGAGTCACTGTCACCACCCAACCCAGTCAATCACCAAGTCCTATAGATCCTGTGTCCTAAATATTTCTAGAATTTATACACTCTTTTTTTTAATCTTTAATATTGTTACCTTGGTCTGATTCATCTCACTTTGATTACTAATACAGCTTTCAAACAGGTCTTCCTGTATTTATTTTTTCTACCTTTCAATCCATTTCCTACAGTGCACTCAAACTGATTTTTTTTTTCTTTTTAAGACAATGTCTTGCTTTGTTGCTCAGGCTGGAGTGCAGTGATATGATCTCAGTTCACTCCAGCTTCCACCTCCCAGCCTCTGCCTCCAGGGTTCGAGTAGCTGGGACTACAGACATGCACCACCATGCCTGGATAATTTTTGTATTTTTTAGTGGAGATGGGGTTTTGCCACGTTGGTCTCAGTCTGGTCTCGACCTCCTGATCTCTCTCCCTCTTTTTTTTTTAGAGACAGAGTCATGTTCTGTCGCCCAGGCTGGAGTGCAGTGGCATGCTCTTCGCTCACCACAACCTTCACCTCCTGGGTTCAAGTGATTCTCCTGCCTCAGCCTCCCAAGTAGCTGGGATTATAGGTGGGAGCCACCACGCCTGGCTAATTTTTGTATTTTTAAGTAGAGACGGGGTTTCACCATGTTGGTCAGGTTGGTCTCAAACCCCTGA
Source organism: Leontopithecus rosalia (assembly GCA_028533165.1). Taxonomy (NCBI): domain Eukaryota; kingdom Metazoa; phylum Chordata; class Mammalia; order Primates; family Cebidae; genus Leontopithecus; species Leontopithecus rosalia. The sequence continues at coordinate 5,911 of JAPYYA010002242.1, forward strand.
CCTCATGATCTGCCTGCCTCAGCCTCCCAAAGTGCTAGGATTATAGGCGTGAGCCACCGCGCCCTGCTTCAAACTCCTGATCTTAAGCAATCTGTCTGCCTTGGCCTCCCAAAGTGCTGGGATTACAGGCACGAGCCACTACGCCCAACCTCAAATTGTTCTTTTTAAAGTACAAGAAAACACATTTACTATCTCCAGTTAAAACTTCTTTTTTTGTTGTTGTTACTGTTCTTAGACTAACATTCACAGCCTTTAAAATTGTGAGGCTTTTTGTTATCTGGTTCTTACACACCATTCAGCCTTATTTTATTCCAATCTTCTTCTTTGGGCACTAGATACTTCCCAGGACTAAGAGCATAGATTCTGGAAAATCACAGCTCTATCACTACTATGGCATTGTGTGACTGTAAGCAACTTGCTTATCTAAACCTCAGGGTTTTCTTTAATTCTTAAAATAGGAATAATAAAGGATACTGTATTGTAGAAATGTAAGTATTAAGTGAAATAGTGTCTGTTGTAGATTGATGCATATTAAATGAGAAATTTGCATGTAAAGTACTTCAGAGAGTCTGTCAAATATAGCAGATATTCAATAAATGGTAATAGCTAGCATATATTGAGTACCCACTGCACATCAGGCACTGTCTTACATACTCTACAAATATTAACTCATTTACTCCTCACAACCAAAACAAGATTCCTTATTGGACAAAGTAGAGCATTCCTACAAAACACCAGTTTAGAATTTGGAAAATCTGAAAATTTTAGAACATAAATGTCAGTCTTTGTTCTGTAGCTGAGTAGTTGATATAAACTCAGGTAGTGGAACTATAACACTAATAGCCAGTTTTAGAAAGTTTCTAAAGATAATGAATTGGATAAGCCAATTAAAATAAGGAAAATAGAATTCACTGAGAAGAATGCAGAACCTATATTTAGATCAATTAAGGAATAGAAATGATCACAATTAACTAAAAAAAATCAATAAACATAGAAATTCATGTGGTCCCTTTAAAAAGGCACCACATCCTGGCCAGGCATGGTGGCTCACACCTGTAATCCCAGCACTTTGGAAGACCGAGGTGGGCAGATCACAAGGTCAGGAGTTCGAGACCAGCCTGGCTAGCATCGTGAAACCCCATCTCTACTAAAAATACAAAAATTAGTTGGGCATCGTGGCGCATGCCTATAATCCCAGCTACTCAGGAGGCTGAGGCAGGAGAATTGCTTGAACCTAGGAGGTGAAGGATGTAGTGAGCTGAGATCGTGCCACTGCACCCCAGTCTGGGTGACAAAGACTCTGTCTCAAAAAAAAAAAAGGCACCACACCCAGGGAATTGTATGGGTAAATTCAGGTAATTTTAAAGCATTTAAAGTGTTCTATAGAAAATAATGTAAAGTTTTAAAATTTTTTTAATCCAATGATTGCAAAATTGAAATCAAAAGGGGATTAAGGGAATAAAACAAGAGACAGATAAACATATTAATATAGGCATTCATTCTGTTAATATTGAGTAATTACTATTTGTTGGACACTGTTTTAGGTATGAGGAAATGACAGTGAGCAATACAAAGGCCACATTCCCATGGAGTTAAATTGCAGAGGCTGAGACAGTTAAATTAATACTTAAATATTTAAAGATTCTCTAAACCCAGAAAACTGAAGAATAACAAGAAAATAAGGAGCATTATATAGCCTAGACTGAGGATTATATAGCCGAGACCGAGGATAATAAAGTTGGCAATTCTTCCTAATTAAGAAATTCACTGCAATTCCAGCCAAAATGTTTCATTGTATTTTTTCCCCTTTAGCTTCACAAGTTCTGAAATTTTTCTGTGAGGTATAAATTATTAAGAACAGCAAGAAAATTATCGAATCTCCATAGAAACTGCAAATGATGACGGTTCAAGCCAGTAGAGAAAGATTTGATTTGGGGGTATTAGGATAATTATATACCTCACTAGTAGTAAGGGAAATGCAAAATAAAATCACAGTGAACTATTTCAAAATCATCACATTAGCAAAAGCATTAGAGTACCAATTACTGGAAAGTGTGGAGCAATAGGAACACTCATACAGTGCTACTAGAAGTAGTTGTATTTAGCATAATTTGGTAATGTAAAGTGGAAGATGTGAGTAATCGTTGACCCAGCAATTCCATGTTTAAACCTCTACATAGTCTCTCCTTGTGTTTCAAGGAGATATATATGATGGTCCATTGCAGCACTGTGAGAATGAAAAGTTGAAAGCAATCTAACCATTAGTCTAAACACAAGATAGAATGAATACAAATTAAAATGAACAACTAGAGATATTTCTGTCAACATGGGTAAATCTCAAAAATAGCCTTAATGAAGTTGAACTACAGAGTATTTTGTAAACATAGTATACCATGTACAATTTGAAAACATGCTAATTAGTGTTATGTATATTTTTGATGGCTAAATAGTATATAAAAAGAATCCATAAAATAATCCTCAGATTCAGAACCATGGTGACCCACAGGGAGAAAGACAAGTAAAATTGGGGAAAGGATGCAAATGAAAATATCTTTAATTATTTCTTTCTTTAAAAAATAAGCAAATACTGTATAGCCAATTCTTACAATGTGATAAAGCTGGTTGTGAGTATATGAGTCAGTTGTTACTCTTAAACTATTTCATAATGTAAAAAAAATAAAGAACATTTAAAAGATGTTTGCTTCTGTCAGTTCTCTTCTTTTTTTTCTTTTTTGAGATGGAGTCTCACTCTGTTACCCAGGCTGTAGTGCAGTGGCATGATCTTGGCTCACTGCAAACTCCATCTCCTGGGTTTGAGCGATTCTCCTGCCTCAGCCTCCCAAATAGGTGGGAATGCAAACATGTGCCACCTTGCCCAGCTAATTTTTAGTAGAGACCAGGTTTCACCATGTTGGCCAGGCTGGTCCTGCTGACCTCAGGTGATCTGCCTGCCTTGGCCTCCGAAAGTGCTGGGATTACAGGCTTGAGCCACTGCACCCATACTGTCAGTTATGTTCTTACAAGTCCTCAGGTGTGCCACTGGTGTTCCTGTATTCACCATTTTCATCAGAAAGAAGCTTACATATGGTCTATTTCCAGAGGCAACCATTGTTAACAATTTTAAGACTATCTTTCCATGTTTGACTGGTTTGAGAATGATGCTTTATGCATCATTAGGTTTTATAAGCCTAATTTTTCCATCATCATTCTTAACTGTTTTCAGCACCCCATTGTATATGCATCATGATTTGATAATTTCTCTTTGTGTACTGTCTAAGTGTCCAGAATTTTTGTGGGCCAATTACTATCTCTTCTGAATTCAATTTTCTCAGATGTTAAAGGGAGATAATTCTTTGTTTTAGAAGTTACATGCATTTGTCAAATGCTTCTGGCAAGATACAGAAGCTGGTGGGTGTGAAGTGGTACTACTTGTAAAGTGGTTTTATTTGCATTTCTCTGATGACTGATGATGTTGCCCGTCCTTTCTTGTGTGTATTGGCCACTTGTATATCTTCTTTGATAAAATGACTATTCCAATCCATCTAATTTTAAATTGAATTGCCTTTTTATTGTTGAGCTGTAAGAGGTCTTTGTATATTCTGAATACAAGGACTTTATCAGGTCCTTTGTAAACATTCACAAACATTTGTAAACATTTTCTTCCATTTTGTAGATTGTCCTTTCACTTTCTTGATAGTGCCCTTTGAAGCAAAAAATAAAATAAAATAAAAAATTTTAAAAACCTGCTAATTTTGATATAGTCTAATCTATTTTTTTTCTTTTCTTGCTTATGTCTTTGGTATCGTAGCTAAGAAACTACTAATCTGGTCAGGTGTAGTGACTCACATCTGGAATCCCAGCCCTCTGGGAGTCCATGCTGGGAGGATTGCTTAAGCTCAGGAGTTGAAGACCAGCCTGGGCAACATGGTGAAACCCCATCTCTATAGAAAATACAAAATTAAGCCAGGCATGGTGGCATGTGCCTGCAGCCTTGGCCCCAACTACTCTGAAGGCTGAGGTGGAAGGATGGCTTGAGCCATGACTGGATCATGGGGGTGGTTTTCCCCATGCTGTTATCATGATAGAGAGTTCTCATGAGACCTGGTGGTTTAAAAGTGGTAGTTTTCCCTGCTCTCTCTCTTTCTCTCTCTACTGCCACAAGATGCCTTCCCCTTCACCTTCCATCATGATTTAAGTTTCCTGACCTTACCAGCCATGCAGAACTCTGGGTCAATTAACCCTCTTGAGTGAAAATATCTCTGGTATATGATTTCCCTTTTTCCCCTTTGGATGTATATCTAGCAGTGAGATGTGATTGCTGGATCATATAATAGTTCTAATTTTTTTTTTTAGAAATCTCCAGACAGTTTTCTATAATAGCTTTACTAATTTACATTTCCACCAACCGTGTGTAAGGATTTCTTCACATCCTCACCAATACTTGTTAGCTTTTTCTTTTGATAGTAGACATTATAACTGAGGTGAGATAGTATCTCATTGTGATTTTGATTTGCATTTCCCTGATGATTAGTGATGCTGAGTGTTTTTTCATATACTCATTGGTCATTGCATGTTTCTTTTGAGAAATGTCTTCTCAAATCCCTTGCCCATCTTAAAATCAGATGTTTTTGCTATTGTTTACATTCCTTGTATATTTTGCTTATTAATCCCTTATTGAATGGCTAGCGTACAAATATCTTCACCCATACTGTAGGTTGTCTCTTCACTCTACTGATTGTTTGCTGTGCAGAACCTTTTCAGCTTGATATAATCTCATTTGTCTATTTTTGCTTTTGTCACCTGAGCTATTGAGGTCTTACCAAAATACTGGCCATATTCGTTTCACCACACAACACACACACACACACACACACACACACACACACGCGCGCGAGCGCGGAGAAATCCAACACTCTCACAGACACAACTAGAAAGCTCCCGAGGCTGCGTGGTTCTGCTCTCTGCCAGGAAGACCCTCGGAGTGAGAGCAACCCTGCGGCACACAGACAGGCGGTACCTGGAAATCCCAAGGGGGAAGGAGACGCACCTCCGCATCATCTAGGTAGGCCTGAGGCATCGTGGGGATCCTTAGGGTTCCCGCGGCGCATCCTTAAATCTCCGCTTGACGTTTCTCCGGCCTGGATGGGCCCTGCCTGACTCCCAAGGATCGCAACAGGCGACGATTCCACGGAGAGTGGGAGCCACAGCCGAACGCTGAAGCATTGCCACAGAGGGTTCCTGCACCGCCAAGCCGCAGACACCCGTCGCCTGGCAATGGTGGCGGTCACTGTGATGGGAGCCTGGGCTCTGCGCCTGCGCCTGGTGAGGCGCGCCTGGCGCATGCGCATGCGCATCCGCGTGCCCAGTTGGCGAACCACAATATCCGTCCTTTCTGGCTGCATGCAGCCACACAGGAAAATGGTGGAGGCAGTGTTAGAGGTGGCGAGGGAAGGAGGCTGCGTGTGACAAGCAGCGCAGGACCCTGACAATCCTCATCTCAGTGCCTCCTTGAGCCGACTTCCTGTTCCAACATATTGGCTGGGTTTGTCTTCAACTCCTGACGTATGGTGATCCTCCCACCTCCATTTTCCAAAGTGTTGGAATTACAGACGTGAGCCACCACACCTGGACTAAATGGTGATTTTCAATTAATTACTACAATCACTTCAAACTGTTGTCATATAAACCACTTATAATAAACCAAATGAAAGAAGGACCCTTGACTTCATTTTTCAATTTAAAGTCTAGCAGAGCCATAGGCCTTTTAATTTTTTCCATCACAAGGAAGAAGAGGAAACTGGTAATAATCTCCTCTTATCTGACAAAATAATCTCACAAGTTTAGGAACTTTTATTTAGAGAATTCAGAAATGTGGCCTGGCCCAGTGGCTCACGCCTGTAACCCCAACACGCTGGAAGGCCAAGGCAGGCAGATTACCTGAGGTCGGCAGTTTGAGACCAGCCTGACCAACATGGAGAAACCTGAACGCTACTAAAAATACAAAACTAGCCAAGCATGGTGGCACATGTCTGTATTCCCAGCTACTCAGAAGGCTGAGGGAGGAGAGCAGAGGCGGAGATTGCAGTGAGCGGAGATCATGCCATTGCACTCCAGCCTGGGCAACAAGAGTTTTGAACTCCGTCTCAAAAAAAAGAAAAAAAAATTCAGAAATTTGAATCGCAGCATTTTAACACAGCATTGGAGCTATCTACCACTGCATAGCAAATTACCAACATTCAGAAGCTTAAAACAACAAACATTTAGGCAAAGACTTTCTGAGGGTCAGAAATATGGGAGCTGCTATAGCTGAGTGGTTGTAATTGAGACTCTGATGCAGCTGCAGTCATCATCACAGCTACCCAGTCGTTAAGAAATGAGTGTTTAGAAGGAAACACTCATGACATGGATACCCATGGTGTTCCTGGATGAACTGGGAAACGTTTGCTGTGGAAGACATTGAGTCAGACCACGGAAAAACATGGAAGGCAGGAAAAGAGGGAGGGAAAATAGAGGCCCCAGCCCAGGCAGGATCACGATCAATCCATCCACACTCCCACGTGGCTCCAGGCATGAGGGCCAAATGTGAGAGCTGGCCAGAAACACCACAGTTTGCTATCCAAATATTCTCCTAACGTTGGTGTCCTCTTTTGCCAGCAACGGGCCATGGTGTGGACAGGCTGTGTAGTGAAGAAGGGGAGAAGCACCATCTCTGACATGTGTCTGAACCTCTCCTGCAGGTGAAGTTGCCGGACTCGCTCCACACCTAACCAGATTGTATCCTCACCCCCATCTAACCCTATTTCTGCATCCACTTTCCCCGAATAGGATGAAGGAGTGCCCAATCACCTGCTGAACAACCTGCTCCTCTGGTGACGAAATTAGAAGTGGGCTCGAGGGGTGGGGAGGACACCATGGCTAGAGTCTGGCCTTGGCTGAGCCGCAGGAAAATGGGCCCCTGGGCTTGTCTGTTCCAGAGGGTGGTGTGCTCCTCTTCTCTCTAAAAGACTGACCCCTCAAGATGGAAATATGCTTTGGACGCCTGAAGGACTGAGACAGACCTTGACTTCACCGAGGCTATAGGAACAAGCAAAACAAGAGCACACAGCCCCGCAGCCCAAGCGCATCAACAGAGTAAGGTGCCCCATAAGGTAGGCAGACACGAGAGAAAAAGACCTCCAGTACATGAGCCACAGCCATTTAACCAGACACCACACACACAAACTCAAACACACAGAGACAGAACACCACACACACGAAGACACCAAACACGCGACAGGAACACACAGCCAAGAAGCTCCTGAGGCTGAGGGGTTCTGTTATCAGGAGGCGAGTCTAGAGAGGGAGAAGCCCCAGAAAAAAAGGCAGGCAAATATTTATACATCCCACAGAAGAAAACAATAAACTAGACGCAACCCCTCACCGCCTAGGGAGGCCTAACGCAACAGGGGAATCCTAAGGAAATACGGGGTGCAATCTTCGAGCTCCGATGAACCTTTTCTCAGCCTGGTTCCGCCCTGTCCGACTCTTGAAATCGCGGGACCTTGGCGACGATGCGCGGGAGAAGGGCCCCCCCTGCCCAACGCCGAGGCACCGCCACAGAGGGCACCTGGTGGCCAAAATGCCGAGACACTTCCCCAGGCTACCAGGGCGGTCACTGTGACAAGACCTAGGCTCCCCGCTAGCGGTTGTGACGCGCCGCTTGCGCATGCGAATTGGCGTGCCCGTCTGGCCAGCCCCAATGCCGGCGCTCTTGTCTCCAGCCGCAGCCGCAGAGGAAAATGCTGGAAGCAGTACCCGAGGTGGCCCCGGGGAAGGAGGCTGCCTACCACTAGCAGCCTAGAAGCCCGACAATCCTGACCTCAGAATCTCCTTGAGCCGACTATCCTGTTCGGGTCCGGTGGAGGAGGAGGGCGCTTCAGACCGATCCTCAGGTGGGCACTCGGGACTGCTCTACCGCCTGAATTCCAGATCGGACGGCGTGGGCAGCGATCCGGTCCCACAGGGCTGGAGATTCAGTCTGGTGAGGTGTGGCACGAGTCGCTGGACCCCACAAACGTGCCTGAGACCCTCGGGGAGGTTGTCAGCAGAACGTTTCCCAGCTCCATGAGCTCACTGAGCCACTTCGATCTGGGCCACACACCAAGTAGCCCTGCCTTGGTCTCCAAGCCCAGGAACTCCTGCTTCTCGGCACTCTTGTCTGGAAAAGGCGGGAAGAAAGACAAAGCCGCAAGCCCAGCGTACAGCAGAGGTGGCAGCACCAGGAACTGGCCTCTCCTGGGGCAGGTCAGGTGGAGAGA
>JAPYYA010002243.1:0-14206 GCA_028533165.1 Leontopithecus rosalia
AACAGACACTTTACAAAAGAAGACATACATGAGGCCAACAAACATATGAAAAAATGCTCATCATCACTGGTCATTAGAGAAATGCAAATCAAAACTACATTGAGATACCACCTCACGCCAGTTAGAATGGTGATCATTGAAAAATCTGGAGACAGATGCTGGAGAGGATGTGGAGAAATAGGAACACTTTTACACTGCTGGTGGGAGTGTAAATTAGTTCAACCATTGTGGAAGACAGTGTGGCGATTCCTCAAGGACATAGAAGTAGAAATTCCATTTGACCCAGCAATCCCATTACTGGGTATATATCCGAAGGATTATAAATCATTCTACTATAAGGACACATGCACACGAATGTTCATTGCAGCACTGTTTACGATAGCAAAGACCTGGAACCAACCCAAATGCCCATCCATGATAGACTGGACTGGGAAAATGTGGCACATATACACCATGGAATATTATGCAGCAATCAAAAACGATGAGTTTGTGTCCTTCATAGGGACATGGATGAATCTGGAGAACATCATTCTCAGCAAACTGACACAAGAACAGAAAATGAAATACCGCATGTTCTCACTCATAGGTGGGTGCAGAAAAATGAAAACACATGGACACAGGGAGGGGAGCACTACAGACTGGGGTCTATTGGGGGAAATGGGGAGGGACAGCCGGGGGGGGAGCTGGGGGAGGGATAGCATGGGAAGAAATGCCAGATATGGGTGAAGGGGGGGAAGGCAGCAAATCACACTGCTACGTGTGTACCTATGCAACTATCTTGCATGTTCTGCACATGTATCCCAAAACTTAAAATGCAATAAAAAAAAAATAATAAAACTCAATAAAAAAAGAAAAAAAAGGAAAGAAGAATATAACTATAAAAACTTGTTAATTGATGCATAATAAATATGTAAATTGTGTCATTAATAATAAAATGTTTGTGAAGGGGGAAAAAAAAAAGAAAAGTTTGGGATCATCAGCTGACACAAAACCAGGTCTTCAGACTGAAAAGGTGGATTATACTGAGTGACTTCTACAGTAACTGCATCTGACATTTGGCAACCAGTATCTTCTGTTATCAGAGAGTAATAGATGAGACATGGTTTGTCTGCTGGGTGCCATGCTGCTGCCAAAATCACCAGCCCATCACAGGTTTGCTTCAAGTCCAAATATCGAATGTTGACTCCTTCTTTAATAGCTTCATAGTTACTTTCAAATCCCCAAATAGCATTAGTAATGTTTTCCTTCAAGGCTCTATTTATATCCCAACTATGCACGTGTTTTTCCGAAGAATCATCTAATTCCCATTTACTGATGTTTGAACTTGTCAGGCTGTAAAAACTTGATTTCTCACTATCCCAAAGAACACCTGAAAGTGTGAGATGACTACTAGGAGATAAAATTCCAAAAAGAGAAGAAACCCTTCGACCAATTCCTGAAAGCATGCCTTGCCCTTGAGGCAGGATATGCTGATTAATCTTTCCTGAGCTCTCAGGTATCAATCGAATTAGTTGGCTTCCTGATGAGGACAAAATAAAACTTCCTCCCTGCACTGCTGTTAGGAAACTGTAAGTCTTATCACCTCCTAAATCTACAAAAGTCTCTGTGTGGGTATCTTCACTAGCAAGACTTGGCCAAAGGCGGATGGATCCTTCCCTGGTGGCAACCATGACAGCAACAGCCTGAGTAGAATGTGCTTCACCTGAGGGAGCCGAATAAGACAGCCACCAAGTTGGCACTCTGGTGGAAATCACTAGTTGGCAGCTGAAATTCTTTGCAAACAGATAACTTAGTAATAGGTGACAGAGCAATCTTCCAAACAATGAGCTTCTCTTTGCACACCAGACAAACCCATCCACCTTCGTCTATGTAAACAGTCATCTGATCATCAACTTCAGCCAATGTTAGGGCTTCCATGACTTTAACAGGAAGAGAAGATCCAAACGTTTTCACGTCATAGTTCACAAACTCACTTACGGAGTGGTGTGGGAACATTCATGGTGGTGTTCTTCGAGAGCTCAGAGAGCTACGCCGGTGGCGAGAAGAGCACTGGGGAGCTGACTGCAGACCCCAAGGGCAGACCCTTCCTTCTTGCCGTCCGGGCGTGGAGCCGGGCCCGAGTCCGACCAGTGGGCCCATTCGGGACCCGGAACCCGGGGTCCACGGAGAGGGGGCGGCTGGAAACACGCTCCAAGCAAGCAGTAACGAGGACAGCGCGGGATCTGGCCGGGTTGCCGTTCCAGAAGTGTCTTATTTCTCCTTGATACTTGCAGGATAGTTTTGCTGGATATATCGAATTCTTGTTTGACTTTTTTTTTTTTTTTTACTTAAGTCTTTAATTACATCCCCGGTTGCCTTTTAGCCTCCATGGTCTCTGAAATCAGCTGGTTAATCTTATTGGGAATCTTTTGTATGTATTGAGTTACTTCTTTCTTGCTGCTTTTAAAATCATCCCTTTGTTTTTGGGTTTCAACAATTTGACTATTATTTGTCTTGGTGTGTGGCTCTCTGAGTTTATCCTTCTTAAACTTTATGATCTTCGGTATGTATATTCATGCGTTTCATCAAATTTGAGATGTTTAGTCATTTATTTCTTCATTTTTTAAAATGCCCTGGTCTCTCTTTTCTCCTCCTGAGACTCCTGTGATGAGGTACATTTGAAAGTATCCCTGAGGCTTATTTTTCTTCTCAATTTTGGTAATTTCAATTGTCTTATTATCAAGAATACTGATCCTCTTTTATTTTTGCCTGTTTAACTCTGTTGTTGATTGCCCCTAGTGAATTGTACATTTCAGTTATTGTATTTTTGCCTGCAGAATTTCTGCTTGAGTCCCTTTTTTTCTTTTTACTAATTTCTATCTCTTTATTGATAGTTTCATTTTGTTCATACATCATTTTTCAGATTTCCCTTAGCTCTTTGCCCATGGTTTCCTTCAGCTCTTTGAGCATATTTAAGACAGTTAATTCTTTTTCCCAAAAGGGCCATTATTTCCCAATTTAATTGGAGGTAATAATAAAACAAGTAACAAAAGAGTATTTGAGATTTCAGCTTCTCACTCTTATCATCAAGCCTTCCATCATCAATATTTATTGAGCACTTATAGTAACAGTTAATTTAAAGTCTTCCTCTACTATGTCCAATATCTGGGCTTCTTCAGGGATGATCTCTGTCAAATTCTTTTTCCTGTGAATAGGCCATACTTTCCTGTTTCTTTGTATGCTTAGTAATCATTTGTTGATAACTGGACATTCTGAATATTATAGTGTGATGTCTCTGGAAATTCACTTTTTTCACTCCTTAGGAGTTGCTGATATATGTTTGTTGAGAAGTGTGCCATCAATTGGCGGTGAGTTTTTCAAACTGTTTTTTGCAAAGTGTGTATTCTTTGTTTTGTGGGGTTACTGAAGTTTCTGTTTATGACCTGACAAAGATTTTTCTTCTTCCCCCACAAAAGGGTTCTGTCCCTTTAAATCTTCTAATATATGTGGCTGAAACCAAGCAAGCCTGTCCCTTAGGGAACCAGAAGACAAACCCAAATGTAAAACTTCTCATTTTTGGCAGACAGGGTTCCCTCTGCCCACTCAGTGACCAGCCAGCCACTTCAGGAATGTGGGCTGCCATCCCCACTGTATTGGTTGGTAGCTAGTGCCTGCATTATGCTCTCTTTTGAAAGATGGGCAACTTCTTCCTCCATCGAGCACCTCCCTGCTTGCTATAAGTGTCCAATCAGGTTCCAGACTTCTGAAAGAGTCAATTCTAATTGCTCTTTCCACCTCAGTGGTTGCTTTGGTGGAGGGACCAACCCCTAGAACTTCTTACTCTGCCATTTTATATGATGTTGTTTCTTTAGTTTAATTTTTAACGTTTTAAATCTTTTATCCATTTGGAGTTTATTTTGGCATATGATGTATGAGGATTATTGGGTCATAACTTATAATCTATGTTTAAAACTGGATTGAGACCTTAGATTTGTAATTCCCACACCAGAGCTGGAGAAGCCATCTGGTTTCCACAGTGCTAAACCCAGCAGCAAGCTCCTTACATCTTGTTTTTTGAAGGATGGCTTATGAGAGGATAGGGAAACCATAGGAAGAGAAGGAGACGTGTCAGGAGGGAAGTAATCAGAACAATGATGGCCAGAGACATAAATATTAGGTTGCTGTTGGGGAAGGCTGAGATGCAGAGAGCATGGAGTTGAAGATGGAGATATTTTTGGGAGGGGGAAAAAGGGGTGGTGTTTCATTTCAGAGTCCACAGAGTAAAGGGGCTGGAATTTGAGTGGCCTAGAGGAGAGATAATTCAGCTCTTTAGTCTGAGGTTTTCTAACAGGCTGAGACCTTAAGCAGGGCGGCAGGGAGTGACTCTGTTGACCAGGTGCTGGCTGGCGTTCCTGAAACAGGACTAGGCAAAAACAAGGAGATAAGATTTCTTGGGTCTTACCTGGTCTAGTGGCAGATCCTGGAACCAGACAGTTTTAAATTCCTAGCTCCCTGGTTTTCCCCTTGCTTAAGTGGAAGTGACTAAGAAAGTAGTAAGCAGCCTATCTCTGAAGAATTCTCAGACAGATAGAATAGCATGGGCTTGGGGGTGGGGCATGTAACTTCTGCAGTCATATTATATTAGTTTGCTTCCAAACTTGGCTACACTTCAGAATCACCTGGGCAACTTGTTAAAAACACATAATTAGAAGCAATATGCCAGACCGCCTTAAATAGAGTCTCAGAATAGGGCCAAAGAATGTGTATTTTTACCAAGTTCTGGAGGTAACTCTAAGCATTTGGTGGGGAGGGGCTGGAAGAGCCATTTGGGCCTATTCTGCTCCCTGTCCCACTCTCGAGATCGACACAGAGTCAGTGAAAGGGAACGAAGTTGGTCTGGGGAAAGGAAAGCTCGGTAGATGCCCCCCTACCTCCCCTGGAGGAGGAGACTTTCTTTCCTGGCACAGGTTGTAGAAAAAAAGGGGAGATGGCAGGGAAGAGGAGGGGGCTGGTTGTACCTTTTCCTCTCCTATCTCTCTCCAAGATACTCATCTGTCCCCCTTACCCTTTTTCATGGCATCAAAGAAGCTTCTTGTTGTGTCAGATGGTATGCATAGCCCCCTCAGGTCCTGTCCCTGCTTGGTCTTCCTAGATGCAGGAATCTTATTGATTAGGCATCAACCCTAAGCCCTACCTGTGAACTTGAGCCTGCAGGGTAGAGCAGTCTCAGGGAGATTTGCATCCTGGAGATATTGAGGTCTGTGTGTTTGGTCCTGGGGCTTAGAATCAAAGTTAGGAGCCCTAAAGGAAATGAAGGAAGCAATAGAGGCTTTTTGGAGGTGGAAACCTGACTGGACAAAAACCGGGGCGGAAAACAGCTGCCCTGAGAGTGAGGATGGGATAGTGAGTCCCTACCACATCTCTGGTCTGTGAGTGGACCTAGTGGTGGGGGTGGTGAGAGGGAGGCACTGAAGTAGGGTAGAAGAGAGTGAGGAGCTCAGATGATGAGAGTCATTACCCTTTTCTGGGACCCCAAGACTTCTGAGCCATTCCTCTGCCCTCAGCTGCTGGCCTGGGCTCATCGTACCCCACAACCCCACTTGAACTCTAAGCAGGCTTTGGGGGTTTGGAGCTTTCAGCTTTGACCCAGGCCCCTCTCGGTCCTCAGGCCAGGCTGGATGCAGACCTTGGGGAAGGGGACACAAAGACCCAGATGTCTGCAAATCTGAGATGTGGGTCTCCACCTACAATTCCAGTCCTCTGGGTGAAGGTGTTGGCTTGATGAGCTCCTGAGAGAATCTGATTACTGTGTGACAACCTCTGGGGTGGCCTAGGTGCAGAGGAGTGCTGCACTGGTACCTGGGGTGAGGCATAAGGGAGGTACACATGGCCGACTTCAGCCCTAACCCATGATGATGAATTCAGCTCTAACATACTTTCTCATCAGACTGAGGTCCTGGGAAGGGGAGAGGAGCTGTGCTTATTCACACCTACCTTAGCTGCAGTGTTAGTAGGCCCATTACCTCTCTAGGATAGGCACCTGGAGTAGACATCCTAGGTGTGGGTGTTGCAAGAGTCTGGAAATTCCCTCATTGGAAAGGGCCACATTTCCTTCAGCTTCAGGCCTGTTTGCTCCTGCCTGGTGGGGTTTCCAGAGCAGCAGATGCTCCCCGCTTGGCAGGCAAGAGCCAGGGAGGGATATGGTGGGAATTGCAGCTCAAGGGCTAAGCGAGTCCTGGAATAGGATTGGGGTGGGCTGGTGCCCATGGGCCTGTATATCCAACAAGGGTCAAAGGGCCTGGGTGCATTGCTGCTCCTGGGTTCCCAATTGAGCACTGACCTCTCTAGGAATGAGATGCCTTGTGGACTGTGCAGTTGTTACTGAAGGAGCTGCTCAGTTTCTGGGAGTCATAAATGTGCAAAATGTGTGTGCCTATTATAGTTACATGCAGTTGTTAATGTTAGAACAATATTGATGTTGTGGTTCCAGATTGGATAGGACTGGAATCATGGTGATGTTAAAGTAGGATTTGGAATTGGGTTTGTGGTTCCTGTTGACAGAACTAGGTGTATCTTAGATGAGGATTGTGTTAGGGTTTGAGTAGGGGACTGCCTGCATTTAGGACTTGGATTAAGATTGAGGAGATCTTAACCCAAATCCTAAATGATCTTAATCCAAAGAGATAAAGTTGGTGTTGGAGGTTGTTTTTAAGCTTTCTTTCCTTTTTTTTTTTTTTTTGAGACGGGGTCTCACTCTCTTGCTCAGGCTGGAGTTCAGTGGCTCAGTCTCAGTTTACTGCAACCTTCCATTCCCAGACTCAAACTATTCTCCAGCCTCAGCCTCCTGAATAGCTGGGACTACACATGTGAGCCACCACACCCAGTTATTTATTTTATTTTTTGTAGAAAGGGGGTTTCACTATATTGCCCAGGCTGGTTTTGAACTCTTGAGCTTAAAGCAATCTGCCTGCTTCAGCCCCCACAAAGTACTGGGATTACAGGTGTGAGCCACTGCACCCGGCCCAGTTTTAAGCTTTCAAGATAGTCCAGAGAGGTACTTAGGCTTCTGTGTAACGTGTGGACTTGATCTGATATAGATGACAAGTTGTTGGCTGTTTTCCAGAACCTCCACAATTGAGGGGTACAGAGTGGCCCCTGCAGCTATGATCCAACTAGGGGAGGTAGGCTTTCAGTTCCTGGGAGAGGCAGACCAGTTTTCTGTCTCAATCTTATTTGGCCATTTTTGGATCAATGTTTTGTGATCCAAAAACATTTTTGGATCACACCCACCAGCATTATCTGTCTGGGTATAGTTGTTCCAAGGGTCTTATTTGAAAAACTATGGTTTAGAGGTTTCTTTGGGAATGGTTAACATGAAGTTTAGGCTAAAGCTACACGTGAGGTCATATCTTATGTATGGGTTTTGTAACTGGGGAACCAGGACCTGGTTCTTCATGGTTTCCCAAGGATAACCTGGGCTGGGTCTGTCTACCTGATTTGTTCTTCCCTTGTGTCTGCTATGTCAAAGAGTCTGAGAGTCAGGACTCTGCAAGGACGGAGGCAGCGGTAAATTGGGGGCCCTTGAGGTGATGGATGTGTAGGGGAAGGATAGGGCTACTGAAGAGGGCAGTGGACTCTCTTCCTGACCCTGACATTCTTTAAGAGCACACAACCACATTGTTGAGACCAGGGGTATGCACGTGAATCCAAAACTATCCTATTAAAGGACAAGCAATGGGACAGAAATGACAAACCAGAGTTTAAAGGAGAGGTGAGCCTGGTCTGAGGTAGTCTAGAGAATTTATGGAGGAGAAGAGCTTTGCAGGATGGATTTTGACTGCATGTGTGTCTGTGGGTCTGTGAGATGGGTTTTGTGTGCAAACTTGTCCTTGTGTCTGTGTGTGTCTTTGTGCCCGTGTCTGCTTGAGCATGTCTGATGCAGGGTGTTCATGAGTTCATGTGAGTGTGTCCTCCTTGATGCATTTGTGTTTACTCTGAACTAGTTTCTGAGTGGTACAGTTGATTTGTGTCTTTTTCTGTGTGTATCTGGGTGACGGGATGTCTGTGTCCATGTGTCTTTGACTGTGTGTGTGATTCTTCTCTGACCCCTCACTGTATCTTCCCCCTCCCCTGACATATCCCAGCTGCTAGCACTGTTTACTGCAAGGAGGGCTTCCCTTCCCACCATCTGGATTCCCATGGATCAAGCTGCCCGCCCAGGGACCTGCCTTTGTGGCCTTTGTAGTAGTCCTGACCTTGAAAGTGACATTCTGGAAATCCCCTAATATGCTACTTGCTTGGCCACTAGCTGAGTGTTTATAGTGGAGGAGAAGGACAAGGCAGGAAAGGGGGGCAGTTGGCAGCACCCACCCCTCCTTCTGGAAACAGGATCTCGCTGGCCCCTTCCCAGGCCCCCCTCTTACTTCCCATGCTCTCCCAGGGTCCCAGCCTCATTGTCTCTTCTGGGCATGAGAATGCACAGACCTCTGCAAGCCTGGTCAGCCCTGTCAGACATCTAGTCCTTTGTGTCCCCAAGCACTTTACATGCCTGCATTGTACTTACCTCTCATATTCCCACCTGAGCTCAAGGAAGTCCTTCCTTCTCTTCTGTCCCTGCAGTGGACACAGGGACCATTCTGGCTCTTCCATCTATGACAGACCTGGCCCAGACCATGGGCTCCAGAGCCCAGGCAGAGCATTTGGCCTTGGTTGGCTGGTTAAGCAGCAGAGGCCCAGCCACCTCCCACATGGTGCAGGAAGAAGTGTCTCCATGGAGTCTGTTCCTGCGCTCATCCTGTCTTCCTTGCCCTCCCTGCCTGGGCTGCAGTGAACAGGTACAGAAGTGAAGCAGCCACAGTCCCTATCCTCAACAACGCAGGGTTGAACAACAGTGATATTGTGGAGAAGCCACTCTCCTCCCACTGCTGGTGGTCAGTTGCCTGAAATTTCCTCCAGCCAATTCTGAAGTGCTCTTCTAGAAAGCCCAAGAGAAAACTCTAGAAGATCATGGCTATTCACTGTGACATGATGTTACCTGAGTGTGCCAGAGGTGAACCCAAAGATCCCAAGCAAACACTGATGTACTCCTAGCATCTACTCCCAAATCTGAGGTAGTAAATTCTTTGTTTTTCTTTTTGAGTCAGAGTCTGCCTCTGTTGCCTAGGATGGAGTGCAGTGGCACAATCTTGATCTCAGCTCACTTCAACCTCTGCCTCCTGGGTTCAAGTGATTTTCCTGCTTTAGCCTCCTGAGTAGCTAGGATTATAGGTATGCAATATCATGCCTGGCTAATTTTTGTGTTTTTAATAGAGATGGAGGTTTTACCATGTTGGCCAGGCTAGTCTCAAACTCCTAACCTCAAGTGATCCACCTGCCTTGGACTCCCAAAGTGCTGGGATTACAGGCATGAGCCACTGTGCCTGGCCTGAGGTAGTAAATTCTTAAGTTCATACTCTACATGCGAATTTTGCTTCTTGTCTCCCTTCACCCTGGGGAAGATATAAGGTGGGGTTGTGCTGTGGTTATGGGATAGGATGAGCAAAGCTTCATCCTCCACCAGCATCCTGCATGAATCACAGGCTCTGACCCTGACTTCTCTTAGCTCTCAACTTTGCTGAGAACTCATAATCCTGAAGGTATCAATTCCAGCTTATCCTGAAGGTATCAGTTCCAGCTCATCTTTGTCATGGGACTAATTAGCAGCATGAGCCCATGCTGGCCCCAAGCAAGTAGGAGCCTGTGGGGAACCATGGGAGGGACCTGCTCCACCCTAAACCAGGATGTGTGCACACTAACCCCTGGCTTCCTACCTGATGCTGCTGTGACCCTCCTAAGTCCATTCCCTTCGTTCTGGGCCTCCCTCTATTCTAGCTGTGTGGCTGCCTGCCCAGCTCCCACCGGGCAGGGAGGATGTGCCTGTCACAAGACCTCCTTTGATTTTTGGGATGCTTTAGGAAAACACCACTTGAACGCTGGTTCAGCAGGCTTGGGTCTTGTGCCTCTCTGCCCTGGGGACCATCTGTAGGCTGGGCCCCAATCCTTTAGGCACAGAATTAGCATTCAGAGCAGGGACATATCCATGCTTCTTCCCGACCTGGCTCTTCTGTATCCAAGCAGTGGACACATTGTGCTAAATGCTGAGGTCCTATCAGAGGAAATAAGTCCTGCCACCTCCTCCTCCTAGTGATGGGATGGTGAGTGATCCTGAGTTTCCTTAGGAACCAGGGTTATCCCACTGTCCCTCAAAACATTTCATAAAGAAGTCACAGTGCTTCCTGCCCTTTCTCCAGCTCTTGGCTTCTCTGTGGTAGGTCAGAAGGGGAATGCAGAGATGCCACCTCCTGAGGGATAATAACTGTCCAAAATCGAGGTCCCTCTCATTTTCTCAGGGCAGCTTCTTTGTCTTTCTGCTTCCCAATCCTCTCTTCCCACCCATTTAACCTCCCTGATCCCTCACTGTGCACTAGGATGCCACCCCTGACTTTCTTCATCTCCAACCCCATGCTCTTGCTCAGGCTGCATGCATTTGGAGCTTTTTTCTGTGCTCTCTCCTGCTGGTACAGTGTTCCAAGAGCACCTGTTGCACAGATATCGGCAGCAGCTTTGATCTCCTTTTCACCTAGCTGTGCACTCACAACCAACTGCTTGGGACCTAATAGAAACATTTCACGGTAACTTCCAGAATGCCCCTCCATCTCCAGCTTTCCAGCTTTGGTTCCCATATCGTTCTCCCTTCCCACAGACATGGTCCCTTCCCAGCTCCTCACTCATCCCTCTGGATCTGTGTCCACGCTTCCTTATATGTGGAGGAATTCTTTCTTCTCCTAATCCACGAAGTCCTCTCTCATTAGCTCTACCTTCTCTCTACCATCAGTGAAGTTCTGTATTTTTAGCCAAAGCCAGCCTGTGAACTTGGGGACTTGTTCCCATTCCTTCCCTTCCGCACCACAACATTGTTCCAGCAGTTCTCCCCTTGAGCTCCTGCATCATTAATTTATCCATCTCTACTGGATGTTTTCCATTAACATCCACCATCCTATGTCTCCATTCTTTTTTGAAAAGCCCTTTTGGGTTCTAATGCTTCATATTTCTGCATCTTTATTTGAACAGACCTCCTTGAGAAGCTTATATTACCCTTTCTAACACTAACTGATGTCTTTCAATTCTCTCTTTGTCTCTCTCTTTTTTTTTGAGATGGAGTTTTGCTCTTGTCACCCAGGCTGGAATGCAATGGCATGATCTTGGCTTCCTGAAACCTCTGGCTCTTAGGTTCAAGTGATTCTCCTGCCTCAGCCTGCTGAGTAGCTGAGATTACAGGTGTGGGATTGGATTACTGGCTAATTTTTGTATTTTTTGCAGAGATGGGATTTCACCATGTTGGCCAGGCTGGTCTTGAACTCCTGACCTCAGGTGATCCACCTGCCTCAGCCTCTCAAAGTACTGGGATTACAGGCAAGAGTCACTGCGCCTGGCTGTCCATTCTCTCTTGAATACACTCCAAGTCACACTTTAATCTCCATCATTCACCTGAGGCTTCTCTTGAGGTCATGAATGATCTCAGTGTTGCTAAATCCAACACTCTTCATCTTGCTTGGCTCATTGGCAACTTTTCATGCATTTGATCTCTTCTTGAAAAACTTTCTTGTTTGGCTTCCAGTATTCCACACTCATCTTGTTTTCCTTCTGTCTGTCTGGCTACTGCTTGTCAGTTTCCTCTGTTTACTAGTCCCTCCTTTACTTTCCAGTTTCTTAATGTAGAAGAGTCTCAGGGCCCACTCCTTAGATGTCTCCATTTACGGTTAGTTGTTTCATGTGTTATCCAGTTTCATGGTAATTGGGGAGCTATAATAGACTGTCTACCCCATGGGATCATGAGCTCTACTGGGGCAAGGCCTATGTCATGTTCATTGTTGTGCTTAGCATAGTACTTGGTACATTATAAGTGCTCAAATATTTAATTGTTGGCAACTTTAAAAAAAATTTAGATGGAGTTTCACTCTTGTTGCCCAGGCTGGAGTGCAATTGCGTGATTTTGGCTCACTGCAACCTCTGCCTCCCAGGTTCAAGTGATTCCCCTGCCTTGGCCTCCCGAGTAGCTGGGATTACAGGCACATGCCACCACACCCGGCTAATTTTGTATTTTTAGTAGAGAAGGGGTTTCTCCATGTTGGCCAGGCTGGTCTTGAATCAAAGTAACTTTTATTGTGGGTGGGTTCCTCCTCACCAGCTGATTACTTCCTCCCATGGCACTACCACACACCTCATAGCCCCATTACAGTGATCAATACTTTGTCTGCCTGCATAGCCCTGACTTTCGATTCAACTAATGTAAGGTCTTACTATGCACTGGCCACTCTCCTAGGCCCTGGAGTTATGAGATAGTGGAAGATATTCTGGTGGGGTGGATGCTAAATGTCCATAAATCAAGCATGACCTTTAACTTCATGCACTCTAGACAAGGGCTTTTCTTCTTTGATGTGGAATGGTGACCCACCTGAAATGTAGGTTAAAACTCTTTCCCTAGACAGGAAGGACTTTTTAGACTGACTCACACCTTCCCTTATGACAATACAGTGGAGACAAGGAGCAGACAGACAACATATTGCTGAGACATATAGAGTGTATTTCTGGTGGTGCCCTGCCCCACCTGTACATTTATTTATGGAAATGACAATTCCTCCAGAGGGATGCAGCAGTGGGGAGCCTACAAACTCTTTCATGGCTCTGCATCTTCTCCTTGAGCAGACCGATGTTTCTATCTGAACTGAGGGTCAGGAGCTAAGGTAGGTGCCCTGGTTGGGTGACACAAGCCACTCGAGGACAGTGCCAAGGGCAATGGTGGGGGTGGCCCAAGGCTGAGGCAGAGCTAGGTTGTCTGGAGTATAGCTGGAGCTTATTTTCTAGGGACTGGGGACCATCCAAGAAGGCTGGGCCCACCAGCTTCTCAGCAGGACGAGATTGGACCTTGGAGTACCTTGGTGGCTTCTCTGTCTTACTTCTCCCCACAGGGTTCTTGGCTGGAGCTGGGCTCTTTGCAACATTTTCTTTTCTGGTTTTGGCCACCTTTGCAGCAGCTGAGAACATGGAGTCCTCATGCCCTTTGCCTTTCGTCTTGGGGTTAATACACTGCAGAAAAGATTTAATTTTATTTCTTAAGCTAGACTCTGGAAGGCTGGGCCTCTTGTGAGTATGGGATGGCATCACCTGTCCATGCAAAACCTGGCCTTGCTAAGTTTGGCCCTGCAAAGGCTTATTCTGAGTTGGAAGGCTTAGGAAAGGCTGACCCTGTGAAGCCTGGGGCACCACAGCGTAGGCATTCTCAGGAATCCTCGCTATTTCAAAGATGGCATTTATCTCGATTTGACGGTTTTGCAGGTAATTCTCAGATTCTTTCCCCCCAGGGACTCCTGTAGGTAGCTGTGGGAGCTTAAGCTGAGGGTGATGCTGGAGGCTGTGTTGACACAGATCCGCAAGATGAAAGCTATGGCTCCATCGCCAGGAGACTCGGGGTGTCTTGTTTGGAAGCATCCCTCCTGGCCTCTGGTTTTCAGCAGGGCATCTTTCTTCTCTTGTTGAGGAGTGCCCAGACCCTGCATCCCCTTCTCTATGGTTCCTGGCTGCTCTGGTTTCCTCTGGGTCCTCTCTCTTTCCTGCTAACATGGAGATATAGGCTGGGTCGTTGCTCTTGCTAGGGCTTTGAGGCTCAGGTCCCCAGGGTTCCTCCAGACTGGGGTTGTTCACATTGGCCTCCGCCTGAACACAAAGCATGTGGGCCTCTATCATGTCCCCAATGGGTTGTGAGATCTTGGAGGCCCATTGGGCAGAACCTTGGGCTACTGTTTTGGAATTAGATTGCTTTTGGTTCTGCTGCACTGCCTTCCACTCACTGGCCAGCTGTTCTTTAAGGTGGACCCGTTCTGGATTAGAGGCAGGAATGTCTGGTGCGATGGGAAGTTCCTGGAGCAGTCTCCCCTTGGTGGTTTAGACTTTCAAGAGACTCCCATGTGAATATGTTCTCAGGAACTGTAGCACTTTGTTCCCTGGACTCCCTTGCTCTTATGGGAATTCCCAATTGTATCTCTAGGACCTTTTTTCTCAGGTGGAAGTTTAGTTTGGTCAAGATATGTGTCTGGAGTGAGTGGGGGATAGCAGGATGTGTCTGGCTTTCTAGAGGCAGCGTGTCCATTGTTCCTTTTACTGGCGCTGCAGGCTGGAACTCTTCTGCAAC
>JAPYYA010002244.1:0-14206 GCA_028533165.1 Leontopithecus rosalia
GGTGAGGAGTTTTGGTCTTTTGTAGGCAGTGAGGTGTTCTGGTTTGGGTGTTTTCCTCCTTTTTGCACTGGTTTCTTCCCATCTTTGTGGATTTATCCACCTGTCATCTGAGTAGTTGCTGATTTTTCGATTGAGTCTCTGAGTAGAGGCCCTGATTGTTAATGATGGAGTATTTCTGTTTCTTAGTTTTCCTTCTAACAGTCTGGCCCCTCTGCTGTAAGACTGCTGAGGTGCACTCCAGGCCCTGCTTGCCTGGGGTACACCTGTAGCAGCTGTGGAACAGTGAGGGATGCTATCAGTTTCCTCTTCTGTCTTTTTCCTAGAATGATGCCTGCCAAATGTCAGTCTGATCAGTCCTTTTTGAGGTGATTCTTTGGGTATACGGGGGTCAGGCAGCTGCTTGAAGAGACGACCTGTACTTTATAGGAGCTCAAGTGCTGATCCATGAGCTCCGTTTTTCATTCAGTGTTGCTAGGCAAGTACGTTTAAGTCTGTTGTGGCAGAACTCATGAAACCGCTTTTTTTCCTCAGATGCTCTGTCTCAGGGAGTTAGGGCTTTATTTGTGAGTATCCGTTGCACTGTCCTGCCCAGCTAGGAGGCAGTCTAGTCACTATTTGGCTGCCTAGGCTCTGCCCTGCTGGCGCGAGGTCCATCCTTTTGCTGTGGGCTCCGTCCTGCTGTTTTGGGCTCCGCCCTGCTGATGTAGGCTCTGCCCTGCTGATGTGGGCTCTGCCCTGTTGGCGGAGTCTCTCTGTTATTGCAGGTTGCCTCAGCAACGGCTGACTGTGTCAGCAATGGGCAGGAACCTCAGTAGGGGCAGAAACTCTCGGCAATGGCGGACGCCCCTCTCCCACCGAGCTGCACTGCCGTGGGTTCAGCTGTTCCCGCAGTGGAACTCCCAACCCCGGGCACTCTGAATCGCCTTATTGCTTGTCCCTGTTGGGGTGGGACCCATCGAGCCTGATCACTTGGTTCCCTGCCTCCAAGCCTTTTCCTTTTTTTTTTTTTAAGTTGTAGGGTTGACTCTCTCCTGGGTGCCTCACACGCTGGCCAAAAGGGCACCGGGATCTGTGTGATTTCCCGTGCAGCGACCCGCTGCGCTTGTTCACAATTCACCTCCCAGAAATCTCCTGGTCTGGTTCACTGTCCAAAACCCGTTCAATCGGATGAACTTGGCAATCTGC
Organism: Leontopithecus rosalia; assembly: GCA_028533165.1. Classification (NCBI taxonomy): domain Eukaryota; kingdom Metazoa; phylum Chordata; class Mammalia; order Primates; family Cebidae; genus Leontopithecus; species Leontopithecus rosalia. The sequence continues at coordinate 1,186 of JAPYYA010002244.1, forward strand.
CCTCCCAAGTCTCAAATTGCCGGTTTAACAGGGCACCCAGACCCGTGTGTTTTGTGTGCTGTGCTGCTGCACTGTGGCGCTGGCTGCCAGGCCACACCAGTGGATACCGCTGTGCTTGCGTCCTGCGTCCCTCTTACACCTGGGCTTTTCCCCGCTCTGTGGGCTATAAAGATCTGTCTGGAAATGCGGTGTGAACTCACCCTCTGCGTCTTGACTGAGAGCTGCAATCGTGAGTTGCTTCTAGAGCGCCATCTTCCTCCCTTCCCCAGTATCTCCACAACTTTATCTCTTCATCTCTAATATTGAAGACTTGTAAGAGTTCCAAAGGTAATCTTAGAATTATATTATGTTTGCCTGCCTGTCTGTCTATTTATGTACCTAACTATCCTAATTCTTTGAAACCCCACCTTGAAAAAAATGGTCACTCTCGGTGCAACCATGCAATCTTCTTCCAGCCCAGATGATGGCTAGCTCAAGCCCTAAGGGAACTCTTTCCTCCTTTCAGGGATAATCCTAGTCACTGTTTCTTCTTCAAATTCTGGCTTCAGAGGATTAAGGTGTCATAAAAAGGACCTCAATCTTGAAACTGTCTTTGATCCCAAGCACAGTCAAATGACTGGCAAACAAAAGGGTTTGCCCCAGTTTGCTGTTTTTTGGGTGCCTCCTTCCAGGTGCTAAAGTGACGTGTCTAACTCTTTCTTTGTACAGAAAACTCCAGTTTTGCAGGTATTGAGTGACCAGCAACATTTTCATCTCCTGTGGAAGGGCAGCCTGGGAGAAACAGGACACAGAAACCCTTTCCCACCGTGCCTCTGGGTTCTCAGTGTGGGCAGCCAAGGGAGAGGTTCAATGAGGTGTGTGTGAGACAGGACCCTTGAGGGGGGAAGGATGTGTGTGAGGACTGGTAGGTGGTAGGCTAGTGGTGGAAGACGTGAACTTATGTTGTAATGCCACAGCAAAAGTCAACCCCATGAGACCAGACCACATATTGTGGTAGGTGCCACCAGGAAAGCACTCTGTGGACTTAATGGATAAAAACGGCCATTAGAAAAAAGTAAATGAGACAGTCCACAGAAGTAGACCCGGTCTTCTGAGCATGAGAGCTGTAATTTAATAATAGTTTTGTCAGGGAGTCTTGATAGACCCTGGAAGGTGAGAGGTGAAGTAGAGTGGGAGCCAATTCCTGGTCCTCTTATGGGACATGGCTTGGCTGTCACTTGTCCCATGCAGTCAGGAAGATGCTGGATCCCTGAAGCCATAGTTCACCCCAATTTCAATGGAGGATTAAAATTGAGAATAAAAGGAAATTGGTAAACCAAAGAAGATGGTCTGAACAAGTCCTTAGTACACGGCCGAAGGACAGGGGTAGATACTGATGGCTGGAGTACAGGATTGGAGATTCAGGGGGCCTGGGAGTGGAGGGTGGAAGCATCAGGCAGAACTCAAGAGGGAGGATTCTGGTCCTTGGGTCATGTTAGACATCCACTAATTTCACTGGTTGATGTGTTTGCTTTGTCACGTTGTCTAGTAGGGAAAACTGTTCCCATAGGATCATACATGGGCAGAAGAAAAAGAGACTTCAATATCTGTGCCAGGGAGATGGGATCACTATCTGTGGGCAGCTTTGAAGTTGAGAGGTGGCTGTTCACTTCTGTGACACACAGGGTTTCCAGCCAACTTTCAGCATCTTTGTGCATGATACCCAAGCCCTAACCAGTGAGCAATTATCTGCTGAAGAGCTGTCCACGGTAATGAGTGGTGGTAGGCTGGGTGGAGGAAAAGTGGTGGCATGTGCAGTGGAGATTCAGGTACTGAAAGAATATGTGGTATGATCACAGTCCACGTAACCCAAATTCTTACATGTCAGTCTGATGAATGAATACAGTGGAGTACGTGTGAGGAGGTGAGTGGGTCTAAAGACTCTTGCAGGTCAGAAATCTGGAATGTTTATATACAATCTATTAACTCAATAGTAGTGTAGCAGGAGCTGCTTTGGGAAATGGATCTCTTGAACACTGAATGAAGAAGGAAAGAGTTTACTACAGCCAGGAGCTGAGGAATAATTTATCCGCATTCAGCTCTTTTAACAAAGGAAGGTTCTGCCTTTTATACGCTTATATTTTAGATATTACATATGGAAGAATCTTAGGTTTTTAGCCTCAGGAATCACATATGAAAAGGGTTTTGGTTTACAGCTTCAGGAATCACGTATGAAAGGGTTTTGGGTTTATAGTTTTAGGACTCACCTGTGAAAAAGTTTCCGGTTTGAACTTGTAAGTAAAAACAGTGCCTTCTGGAGAGTTTCCCCAAGACCAAGCCTGCCACCTACAGGAAGGAGATTCAGGAGGAGCCAGCTGGCTCTCTTCTATGGAGATGCGCTGTGGATGACAGAAGGGGAGGGAATCCCAGATGCCTGGGTCTCCTCCCTCAGTAGCTGTAGCTGTTATTTACTCTATTTTTGAGTTTTGGTGTTTATGTGTGGTAAGACATACCTGTGCTTCAGGTAGTCCCAGGACTGCTGGGAAAAGGGTGGAGGAAGGGTGTTTACCGGCTCATATTCGGAGAAACTAATTGCCTGGGGAAATTCAGGTTAAAACAATATAGATGAGAGAGTTTCAACATTTTAGTCATGCTGGCATTTAAGGCAGGTATGAACAAATAAACATTAGGGACAGAAACAGCCTTGCCAAGCAAAGTACTGTTCCCCGAAAAGAGGGAGGATTGACCCTCCCATCTGATGTCACTGCCAAGGCCAGAGAGGGTAGAGTGAGCTGATCGTGGATCATGGATCTTCTGGGCCTTTGAAAAATTTCTGTGTCAGTTGCCCATGTTACCCTGTTCTTTCTCATTTGTTGGCTACCTCTCTGAGTCACCGACAGGCCATTGCTGGTTTATTTAGGTGGATTTGTGGGGTCCTAGCCTGAATCACCATCTGCAGAGAGGGCTCTCAGAGGGTGGTGGGCAGCCATGGGAAGATGCAGGGAGGTAGGACCTTTGAGTAGGAGAAAAGCATGTGAGGGGCCTGGTAGGTGGGTCTGTGGGATCCTGGACTGATTTATCATATGCCAGTTAGTTCATTTTTAGAATCAAAAGCAATGAAAACCATGGCATGACATCACTGTTATCTCTCTATCAAGCCCTTCTTCCACCTTCTCTTCTTCCCTCCTTTCCTTTCTCTTGTTCTATTGCCCAATCGTCTTCTGGAGTTGATTCCTAAACCTGGGTCTATCTTTTCTACCTACGCTTTGTAACACATAAGGCTTTTGTTTTCTGTTCATTTTTCATTGCCATATGCTAGTTTTGTTTGTATCCTTGAAGTTGGCCTTTGTGTATCACAAAGATGATTTAAAGCATACTTTGGTTTTCAAAATTTATATTTACTTTATTAAAGTTACCAATTACACTGCTTTTTGTGAGCCATAATGAAGCAGGGGTGGCTGCGAGAAACAGACCTCTCGGACACGGAATTAGAAAAGGAAGGGGTTTTATTATTATGAACTGGGAGCAAGGCTTTTTTTTTAATGAAGCAAGAAACTTCATAAAAATAGTTATCAGGGGCTTGTGATAATAGCTTATAAAGCAGTTTATGTTTTTCAAAGATACACAGTGCAAGCAAACAATGGTGCCCTTAAGGTGGTTTGTGAATCCTGTTTTCCATCAGGAGGTAGAACAAAGGCTTAGCTCCTGGGAAAATATGGGCAGGGGTCTCTGCCCCTCTCAGGCATCTCAATTGCGGCAAGACTATTGCTTACACAGATACTGATGGGGACATTAAAGCAGACAGCACAATGTCCTCACAAACCGCAGACCTTTGCTTTGCATTCTGTTTTTGCCTCAGTGACTCAGCCTGCAACCTTTCTCTGATCTTGACAGCCCTAGAGAGGGGGGAATGCAGATAGGTCCAGCAGCCAAAAATATGGCAAGTCATGCTAACTGTCTCAAGCTTTTGGAGTGAACGCTGCAAAGCCAGAAATACAGATATTTGGAGGATGAGAAGAACAAGGCAGGAATGATTGCTGAGCAGTGTGGCTGAATATATGTGTTTAATAACCTATAGGAGGAGTCATGAATATTTATGAAAGGAGAAACATGCATGTACACAATCGAGCTTCATGCTTCTGGGTCCCATGTTCAAAACACAGCAGTGTTAGTGTGAGGGAAGGCTAAAGTTTTCAGCCCTCTGACATTAAATGGTGAAGTGGAGAACATGAAAGCCGTCATTGTGCATCCTCTGCTGGCTGGTCAGAACCACTTTGTGGTTGGTGGCCTTTTATCAGGAAGGCATGTCGGTCCATTGTTGGCATTCAAAGGGAAAAGGGAGGAGTAGTCACAAGTTTGGTTGAAATCAGTGGGGAGTAGATCTTTCAAAAGGGCTGGTTTCCTTTTAATTCTGAGGGAAGAAAGCCTAAAGGTGGTTAGCGAGTGGGGGAGTATAACAAGGCACCTCCAGTCTCTCATTCTGTAATGTTAGGGACCCACTTTTAAGGTTTCTTTGGGGGCCCCTTGACCAAGAGTGGGTCCACCTAGTCAGTTGAGGAGGCTTAGGATTTCGTTTTTGTTTCTCAAGGCTGATTTCTTTGATAGGCTAACATGCCAAATTTTATATCCTAAACACACACACACACAGGCAATCTCTCTCTCTCACACACACACACACACACACACACACACACACACACACACACACGAGTATATAGTCAAGATGACAATTGGAACTGGCATCCAGGTAGGGTAGTCTCATAGCCAATGCTCTTCTGATTCAAATTGCACATTAAACAAGAATTCTCTGTTGTCCAAATCTGCATCTTCCTTCCCAGGTTTTATTTGATTTCATTTGCTACTTATTTGGATTTTTCCTTGCTGTGAGTCTTTTAGTGTATTTTCATGTTCTCTTCACTGGCTGTAAGAAGGTATCAATGCCTTTCCATAGGATCATTCATATGCTTATGTAATTCTTTCAAAACCTCTTTGAAAGTTAAGAATTTTAGATGAGATGATATAAAGTAGCATCTAATAAAGTCCCAAACAGATAATAAGCACTTAATAATTGACAACTATTATGATTCTGCTATTATGATAAAAATAATAATAGTCAAAATCAGATAGTTACAAATGCCAAAATATAGGTGCAGAATTAGTGGGAATGTGAGGGAAATCAATTTCCATGGGATTCACATCCATGTCTTTGTTGCTGTAAAACTGAAAGTCTGTGCTGAATTAAGCCCCTGATGTACTTCTATGTGATATAAGATACAGTGAAAGTTCTATCAAGACATAATTGGAGTGGAGCTTTGAGAGAGCAATTCCCAGACTGCTTGTTGAAAATAAATAAAGCTATGGGCATTGCATTGAGCCTTTGGTCTAAGAGGTCCTTCTGTGGAACTGAATGTTTCCAGAACTGATGGTGCTTCACCAGTTGGTGGAAGAGTTAATTCTTTTTGGTAGATGTTGACAGCTGTGTTATATAAAACATTCTTCTCTCTTAGTAATATTTTGAGATATTAAAGTAAAACATATTCTTCTTTGACTGAGACACTACTCAGAGCACCAAGAAGGTGATTAGAACATAGCATTTCTCCCTCTCATGGGATCATGGAACCACTTATACTCAGGTTCTAATATTTTCTAAAACTTGGGGTAGCAAATATTAGGCGAATGTATTAAGACAATTGCCATATCATTAATAGCAAGCATTACACAATTAAATAAGATGTTTTTTTTTGTTGAATCTTCTCAAAAACATTACTATATTATTGTGGTGAAGGGCACACATGACTTTTGGTCCCAATGACAAGGGAACAGGTAAGATCCCAAAACCTTTAATATTATTTACTTGTAAGTTTACATATTTTGGCTTATATCTTCCATAGGAATATAAGGTCAAAAGATATAAATATTTTCTGAGTTATCCTCCATTTTACATCCAGCATCTAGCAGAGTAATAAATTTTACTTTCTGATCTCTAACCATTAAACAGATGTAAATCAAATTTACATGGTACCAACATAGTAAACATATAAAAATAATTTATGTAATGTCAAATTTACCCTACCTAGTTTATATATATATATATATATTTTCCAAAACAGAGGATCTGTTGTTTATCTCTTCACATCATTAACTGCAGTATGGCATGCCAAGGTTATTAGGATCCATATATCTCATATATGTTTTGAGACCTCTGTGATGGTGGTAGTAGAATCAAATAGATTGTATCGGGGTCAATTTTGATTATTTATGGCATGGTTTTGGATCTTTGCCCCTCTTGTCCATTCCCAAATTTTGTTCCTTTTATAGACCTTTGTCAATTTTCAAGTGGATTTTTTTTTCCTAAAAACTCTTCAGAAGTGATCAAGTGGATTTTTGTAGTAGTTCTTTAACTGCCCTCACATTCTGTGATACTCAATTTCCTACAGTGCTGAGCACATCCAGATATTTTCTGTCTTTGTTTGGATGGTATCCATTGTCCCAAGAGAGTTCTGAGTAGGACTGTTCTTTTCTTGCATTCAAAACCCGTCTTCGGTCTTCCAGATCTTGATTCTGTGGGCTAATACGGGAATGAGTGATGAATGAAATACATATTTATTCTTGGGGGTCTTCATCCCAAATCTGGAGACTGTGAAATGTGTTGCTTCTACCTTGTTGGATGGTCCTCTGCTGTCCAGAGGCCCAATTCTGCTTATTTGAAGGTGCAGGGTCAGAGCTTGCATATTAAGGAAAAGAGGAGAAGGGGTAGTAATTTTTTTTTGTTGCTGCTGATACTAGGAACACTTCCTTGGGACCAAGAGAACACGGCAACAACAAAAAGGCTTGTAGAAACCAGGTTTTCGTATGGGATTTTTTCTCAAACAACAAAAGCCCAAGTGATTAAGTTAAATACCCATGTAGGAGAGGCTCATAAACACTCAAATCTTCTTCATCCTCAGTGACTAAACACCTTTCATTCCCCTCTACCATAACCAGAAGAAAACTAAGAGTGCAGGAGCCTCCCTGGTACAAGGCAGGGCCGAAAACCAGTTCTCCCCAAGGCTGTCCATGGAAAATCTCTGCCCAGACAAAGGTTAGGAATGATTCTCTGGACCTGCCCTATCAACCCACCCAGTATGTAGATGCAAGGAAAGAAACCAGGCAGGAAAGGAGCTAAAAGTTATGTCATGGGGATGCCTTAAGGGAAAGAGAAGGCTCGGGTGAGTAAGGACATTAACTGCACCATCCAAACAGCTGAGCCTTAATTAGAAAGCAGAATTGGTGCCTGTGAAGTTTATGGCCAGAGGTTCAGCCTGATTCCACCACAGTACAAGAAAGATATTTCTGATTTGACTCCAAGGCTGTCACTGCTATCGGTGGGGCATGAAGTCTGTGCCTCAGTCACAGAGGCCCTGAAAGTGAGATTTTAGTTTCTCCTCTTCAAAGAAGGTTTTATGCAGAATCACAAAGACACACCAGCAGAACTGAAAGAAGACGTTGCTTATTACCTGTTGTAGAACTCTGATTTCCCTCCAAAGCTACCCTTTCAGGACTCTATTATGTATTATCTTGTCTCAGACTTTTTGTTATTTCTGCCGCTTCCTCACCAGAATACATGCTGAGTTTGTCATAATCTAAGTGTGGCCGAGTGTTGTGAAGTCAGTTCTCTACTCTGGGTTTCAGTTTCAGGTTCCGCAGTAGGCTTCCTCTTTTATATTTTTTACTTATAATATCCTATTTATTGTATTAGTTCAATATCTGTCAATATTTAGAATCTACCTATATTTTGATCAATCAATTGATCCATCCATCCATCTTTCCATTTTTTTTTCTGAAGCCTACCTTGAATGCTGCCTGGGTGCAAATATTCTGGATCTGATTTTCAGACTCACGGGGAGTCTATCTCCTGCCAGGTAGAACCATCTCATTCATCACCCTCTTCTAGTTGCTCCTGTTCTCAGAGGACCTAAGTTACTTTTATCGGATCAACTTAATGGATGAAAACAAAAAGAATTTCCCAAAAGTTTGCAACAGGGAGAGGTGAGAAGTGTGTAGAAGTTATTCTGCTACTTTCCATCTCTAGCCTGAGGGAAGTTTTAGGTTCCTCAAACATACAGCTGGTACTCCATATCTGTGGGTTCCACATTTGTCACATTTGTGGATTCAAGCAACTGTGGGTCAAATGTATCCAGAAAAAAAAATTCCACAAAGTTTCGAAAAGCAAACTTGAATTTGCAGTTTGTAGAGTTCTATGTTGAACCCACTCCACACAAATGAAATGATGCTTAGGAATTGTATTAGGCATTATAAGTAATCTAGAGATGATTTAAAGTATGCCAGAGGATGTATATAGGTTATATACAAACACTATCTGATTTTATATAAGGGACTGAAGCATCTGTGGATTTTGGTATCTATGGGAGGGTTTTGGAACCAATCTCCCTTAGATACTGAGGGATGTTGTATTCGGTACCCAAGTTACTGTAAAATAACAAAGCCACTTACTTCCTTCTCCCCTCCCCTCTTCAGACTGCTCTCTTGAGCTTCTGCCCACCCAGCATTGGATTAGAGATTTTTGGACTAAATGACTATCCCCAGGGATACTTGTTGATGGGCAAAACTTCCAGATGCATCCACTTTTGGCCTTTCTTGTACCTCTCTTCCTTATTCATTGCAGAATCAAGAATAACACAAAAGTTCAAAAGTTTTTTCTTTCCTGTCGTTTTTATATAGCAGTGATTTATAGTTAATAATCCCCTAGAAAATTATGGAGTAAAAGTAGGAGAAATGAACCTAAGGCTATCAGACTGAAAGAGCATAAAGCTAACCTATTTTGATACATGGAGAGATGATAGATAGACAGACAGACAGACAGACAGATAGATACAGACCCATGGTGTGTGTGTGTGTGTGTGTGTGTGTGAGAAGTATGCCTCTCTCCATGTCTCAGGCCTGGATGTCTTAACTTGGGGAAGCTGCAACAATTGGCTGCCCCTCTTCATGTTGTGGCCGTTCTTCATGTAGCTGGTCTGTGAGGAACTCTGAGTTTCAAGTTCATCACCTCAACTTGTAAAATGACCCTGTCTGAGGGCATGAGCAGCTGGGGGCACTCGGGCTGCTGCTACTCTGGTGCCTTCACTACTGTGATAGGCAGCCTCTTTGAGTGGGGTGTCTTCAGAATCATAAGGGGAATCTCAGGGTATGACCCAAACTGTGTTATCTCACACAGTCATCTCATTTGGCAGCAAATTCTCCAATTGTACATGGCAGAAGTCAGACATTTCTCTAAGGATTTGTGTTTTAGATGTGATGTCAGGCTATTGGGGAGTAGTAGAGTAGGTGAATATTGAGTAAAGGCTGTTTACTTTGCCCTCTGAAGTGCTTAGCATGTGTAATGGTCTATAGGGATCATTCGGTGAGAACACCATGTGTAAACATCTGGCCTCAAGGTCCTGATGTGATGTCTTTATTTCTGTAGCATCCTGGTCAGTGATGATCTTGCCCCAAAGCTCTTCCTTACTGACAGGAGCAATGGCAGTTCTGGGAACCTAACCTGCTTAACTGAGGGATGTGATGCTGGGTTGATTCAGCACTGCTGCCCTTCCTGGGGCACAGCTTGGGACTGCTCCAGTGATTTTGACTCTTTCCTCTTCCTCATTCTCCTTTTTTCTTCTCCAATTATAAACCATCTTCTTGGAAAGCTTCCAGATTATTGGTCCAGATAAGAAAGCTCCAGCAATAACACCTTAAATATTTAATATATCATGTCTAGTAAGCCTCACTGATTGCAGGAAGAATTTACAAAAGATATGAAAGAAGAATCACTGCACGCATTGACAATATATATGTTGAGTGAACAATGTGTACCAAAATGGATAGATGCAAAGTGTACATTGGAGTGTGACTTGATAATCTAGCAGGTTGTGGGACTAGGGGACTTATGGAAAAGACAAAGCAAGAACATGCAGGCAAATATAAAAACACTGAGAAACACCTAAAACCTGTTTGGAAATAGGAAGAACACATATTTGATTATACTTAGTTTGTATTTTCCCCCAGATTTCACACTTTAAGTGCTCTGACCACCCCCACTCCGCAGACCCACTTCTAATTATTTACATATGATACTGTGAGTCTACGCAGCTTATTCTGTATAGGATGTTTACAGGGAACCATATAGGTATGGTTCAAATCCATAGCTTTTGAATGAATGCTTGTAATTTTGGTTCACATCGCTCCATTTCCTTAATGTGGTGTCCAAGAATACATTTTTATAAATAAAAAGGCAATAGTATACATCTTTTTTTTTTTTTTGAGATGGAGTTTTGCTCTTGTTACCCAGGCTGGAGTGCAATGGTGTGCTCTCGGTTCACCGCAACCTCTGCCTCCCGGGTTCAGGCAATTCTCCTGCCTCAGCCTCCTGAGTAGCTGGGATTGCAGGCATGCGCCACCATACCCAGCTAGTTTTTTGTATTTTTATCAGAGACGGGGTTTCACCATGTTGACCAGGATGGTCTCGATCTCTTGACCTCGTGATCCACCCGCCTCAGCCTCCCAAAGTGCTGGGATTACAGGCGTAAGCCACCGCACCAGGCCAATAGTATACATCTTTGATGGGGACAAGTATCAAATGTGCTGGGGAGACTGGATCTCATTCTGGAATCTGTCTTGGGTGGGGCAGCAGGCCCTATAAAGAGATCCTCTGCTGCACGACTCCTAAACTCCTGAGCACTGATCTGCTTTGGAGAACCTGGTGAGTCTGCTTCCTTGAGTTCCTCTGTTCTGTGTGCCCTGAGTTTAATCTGAATACAGCAGGATTGGTTGGTCCAATCCTATGAATGTTGATTTGATGCTACTTAGTGGATGAAAATTTAGGTTAGAGCAAAATGGTATGCTATTTTAGCTTTCTTTTTGTACAGTTAGGTGTTCATATGGACAGAGAAGTCAAGTGGAAAGCTTTGATTTGAAGAAAAAAGAACAAAGTATTTTTCTTTTTTCTCTGCTTTTCTGGTGTCTTTTGCAAAGGTTTATGTCGTAGCAGGTGTGAGAGACTGCAATTCTTCCCAAACAGCCCTTTGCTCTGTTTCCAAGTCAATCCACTGGGTATTCACAACAGATAATGATGCTAGAAATAGCTTGTGAGATTGTCATGGGTATCTGAACTTGTGACTGCCTTTCTTGAAGATGTTATTTTCATGGAAATAACATGATTGGTTCTTTACCACAGAGATTTTTCTTTGGAAAAATTGTGTGAGAAAACACAAGATTTCCCAGGGACAATGAAGCAATTTGCTAAAGTGGAAGGGAGAAACCAGAAAGTCATGAAAAGGAAATTAAGAGTTTAAACAATGTCTTGCAGATTGGAGCAATAATATCCCATGGTGTTATATAAGCTTTGGCTTCTCTCTCTGTAGGAGTCCCTTCCCGTGAACACTGTCATATCATTTCTTTCAGGTTCTGAGACTCCAGCAGGATGTCTTACCAACAGCAGCAGTGTAAGCAGCCCTGCCAGCCACCTCCTGTGTGCCCCACCCAAAGCGCCCAGAGCCATGTCCACCTCCGTAGTGTCCAGAGCCCTGCCCACCTCAGCAGTGCCAGCAGAAATGTCCTCCTGTGACACTTTCCCCACCCTGCCAGCCAAAGTGTCCACCCAAGAGCAAGTAACAGCTTCAGAATTCATCAGGACCATGAAAGGATGAGGATAATTGGCCCACCTCGTTCTGCAGCTCCACCTGCGTCTTCTGATTAAAGCCTACTGTGGATACACCGGGAGCTTCTTTCCCCTTTGCCTATGATCTGCCTGTGATGATCCTGGACACCAAAAGGTTTCTTTCTGAGGCTGCCATCCTGCCACCGTCCAGGTAGAAACTGAGAAAAGGAAGTCCTCAGCTGTTCCAGCTCCCAGAGCTTTGGAAGAAAGAGCAACAGCTCTCTCCCTGGGAACCATAAGAGGATTCTGTTGTTGTGTTCTGTGTCTGTCTGTCACCTGGGCATGAGCTTCTCCCACCTGTGCAATTGTTACTTTTCTTTCACACCCTGAATAAAGTATGAATATATATTTGTGAATGGAACTTTTTGGTTCTTTTCAAATCTGCTTTCTTAGCAATGTTATATAATCATTTGGGTTTATTTCCATCTTTCTTTCACCCACAGGCAGGATATCACAATTTGGGTCACACCAAAGATGATTTCTGTATTATTTTAAACCCCTTTTATTTCTTTAATAGTGTTTGGTTGATTCGAGGACCTATTATTCAACTCTCTAAATGTCTATCTCTTTTTTTTTTTTTTTGAGACGGAGTTTCGCTCTTGTTACCCAGGCTGCAGTGCAATGGCGTGATCTCGGCTGAGCGCAACCTCCGCCTCCTGGGTTCAGGCAATTCTCCTGCCTCAGCCTCCTGAGTAGCTGGGATTACAGGTATGTGCCACCATGCCCAGCTAATTTTTTGTATTTTTAGTAGAGACGGGGTTTCACCATGTTGACCAGGATGGTCTTGATCTCTTGACCTTGTGATTCACCTGCCTCGGCCTCCCAAAGTGCTGGGATTACAGGCGTGAACCACTGCGCCCGACCTGAATGTCTATCTCTTTACTGCAAAGTGAGCCAAATAACATTTACTTAATCAACTAGTCTAAGGCATCAAATTAAATTACTCTCTGACATTTTGCTGGCACAATGCGTGACACATAATTACCTGTCATTTAATAGAGGTTTATTTGCAGCAACAGATCATCACTGTTTCCACTATTACCACCACCATCATCATCATCATCAGCCCCCATATTTGTTCCAGCAAGAGAGTGGCATGGATGTAACTAAACGGAAAATAAGGAGACTCTCTTTTGTTATGTTTTATTGATTCATAACACATATAAACATTTTGGGTACATGTGAGATTTCATTGCATGTATCATGTGTGTAATGATAAAGTCGGGATATTAGGAATTTAGGGTGTTCATCACAGGGAGCATTCATCATTTCTCTCTTTGTTGGAAACATTGAAATTCCTCTCTTCTAGCTACTTTGAAAAATACAATATGTTGTTGTAAACTG
>JAPYYA010002245.1:0-14206 GCA_028533165.1 Leontopithecus rosalia
AAAAAAAAAAAAAAAAAAAACATAGTTCAAAACCAAAGTTACTTTTGCACCAGCCTAACAAAATATGGTTTAAAATAAAAGTCTGAATTTCCTATTGTTTTTGGAAAATCAGGTTTGACAACTCTTAAGTTGATTCCACTGTCTCTCTCCTCATGTCCTGGGAGAGGATTTTGCCTCAGTGATAACAAATATAGGTAAACAGTGCACCGTTTCCACCTGACTCAACAGAAATGTTGGCTGGATTACAAAGGCTTTATCAATGGCCTAGACCTCTCTTCTCTATCCTTGTTTTCCTGCCTGCATAGCAGTGACCTTGAGGTGAACGTCCCAGAGGCTACAGAATTCCATAAAATTTCTGACAATGACCTTAGCTACACAAGATACACAATTCTGGAAGTCCTGAGAATTTCTGTACCCGCTCATCCTTAAGAGCTGTAATGATGAACATCATGGAAACCCCTGTTAAAGGGGCACATTCTATTTATTGCAGTTTTCCACTCCGTATCAATCCAGAACTTCTGTAACACGTACAGTTCCTGCTATCATCTCACCACCTGTGGTGCTACCCTATGGAATTCAGGATATCAAGACATATGGAACTTGGGGAACAGACATCCCCCAAGAGCACTGAACACAATGCAATATTCTTTATAAACGAGAGAACAATTTCCTGTTGCTTTCAGAAGCACCAAAGGATGTCACAGTCATTGCTGCCTACTTAGATTGACCTCTGAAATCACAGCATATTATGGCATCGAGGATATAAATTAGGACAATACCCTGCAGTGTTTTTCCCGGAGGCCTTGCATAGTGATGAAAACTAGGCTGAAACTAGAAAAAGAACTCTATTCTGCCATTCTACTGTCCCTGTCCCTGTTGAGCCAAACAGTGGGGGATCCCAAAAAGTTACCCCTTCATGTTAGCAGAACCCAGTTGTTTTCAATCCAACCCATACAGTGACTAGAACCCCCAAGATTAGTAAGGCCTTTATTACTGTACAAACCACGGCAATAAGAGGCAGGTGGCTCCCACGGTTGCTGACTTGGAGGCTGGCAAACTATATCAAGAGTCATGTGAGACCAACAATATCCTGAAATAGGCAGTCCCCCTTTTCAGGTCACCTGCAGAGTCCTCTGGGCCAAACTGGATCAGGTCCACGGCCTAACTCATCAAAGAGAAAAAAAAAAAAGAAAGGAATGAATGCTTAGGCTATTTGCAAATTCCTCCCATAACGGGCGAACACCAAGGTTTACTTACCTGAATACTCTGTGGTGGGTGACTGGTGTACACTGTGAACACCTGCCAGGCAGTAGAGGTAAAATGGCTCTCACTACAGAATCAGCAGACATAAGTCTGGCATGGGCCCTGGGCAGGGCAAAAGGTGCAGTGCCGCTCCCACATACCTGGAATTTATGCAGATGTTCAGATATAGGAGATTCAATTCAGGCTGATGCCACCCTCATAAGGGATCTCCTTCAGAGCTGTTATAGCAACTGGACATCTCCACATATCAAAAGTGTCTTTCTCTTGTGAACTCTGTGGTACTCAATGAGATGCAACCTTCAGCTGAAGCTTTCTAACATTAACTGTACTCAAGGACTTTCTCCAGGGTGCTAACAGATTTTCCATATTTGCCACTCATAAGGTTTTTATCGACTATGAATTTTCCGGTGTTTAATAAGGCTGGAGTTATGGCTAAAGGATTTCCCACATTCAGTGCACTCGTAAGGCTTCTCCCCAGTGTGAACCCTCCTGTGCTTAATGAGGCCAGAATTTTGAGTAAAGGATTTCCCACATTCACTGCACTCATAGGGCCTTGATCCAGTATGAACTCTCTGGTGTTTTCGGAGACTGGAGCTGTAGGGAAAGAACTTCCCACATTCACTGCACTCATAAGGCCTCTCCCCAGTGTGAACTCCCCGATGTTGAAGGAGTGCAGACCTTTGGCTAAAGGATTTCCCACATTCACTGCACTTATAAGGCCTTTCTCCAGTGTGAACTCTATGGTGTTCAATGAGGCTAGAGTTTTGGCTAAATGACTTCCCACATTTGCTGCACTCATAAGGTCTTGATCCACTATGAACTTTCTGGTGCTTTATGAGACTGGAATGATATGTAAAGAACTTCCCACATTCACTGCACTCATAAGGCCTCTCCCCAGTGTGAACTCCTCGATGCTGAAGGAGTGCAGAC
This sequence comes from Leontopithecus rosalia, assembly GCA_028533165.1. Taxonomy (NCBI): domain Eukaryota; kingdom Metazoa; phylum Chordata; class Mammalia; order Primates; family Cebidae; genus Leontopithecus; species Leontopithecus rosalia. The sequence goes on from JAPYYA010002245.1 coordinate 2,194, forward strand.
CTTTGGCTAAAGGATTTCCCACAGTCACTGCATTCATACGGCCTTTCCCCGGTGTGAACTCTCCGATGTTTAATGAGGTTGGACTTGTTGCTAAATAATTTTCCACATTCACCACATTCGTGAGGCCGTACTGCGGTGTGAACTCTCCGGTGCTGAATGAGACTAGAGCTCTGCCTAAAGGACTTTCCACACTCTTGACATTCATAAGGCTTTTCTCCAGTGTGAACTCTCCAATGGTCATTGAGGCTGTAGCTTTTGCTAAAGGATTTCCCACATTCACTGCACATGTAACACTTTTCTGTACTGAGGGTTCTCTGCTGCTGAACAAGTGAGTGTTTACGGCTGAATGCTTTGATGTATTCTCCACAATTGTAATGAGTTTTTCCTCTGTGACTGACAGCCCCACCACCGCTTCTGCTATTTGATTGCTCCCCAGTGTGAGTGTCCTGTTGATGGAGAAATCCCAACTTGGCCAGGAAGTCCTTCCCAACTTCTATGCATGTGGAAGTCTCCCCTGACACATGGAATATGCAGGTCTTCACAAACAAGGCTCTGTCCACATTGCTTCTGAAATGTTTTTCTCCAAGGTGTTGTTTCTGATAATGAACATCTGCAATGAAATGAAATACAATTATTTCTTACATGCCACACCCCTGTATAACTTCTGCTGATGATGGGTGCTCTGGGGCCCAGCCAAAAGCAAAATGTCTCTCAAGACTAGGCTACATATCTCACAGGGGTGGGCCTTCTGGGGAGAAAGACCTGCCTTGGAAGTCCCGAGCTGGGTCACTCCTTGTAAAGAAATACTCTGCTCAGAAGGTGCCTTCCTCATCCACCACTCTATGCCAACAACCTAAAAGCAAGAAATGCTAGTGAAGTGCACATGAAGTATGGTGGGAGGGGGCAGCCCCTATACAAGTGTGTGTATGATAAACCCAGGAACAAGTCTGTGGGAATGTTTACATGGCAGTAGAATTGGGTTCAGGTTCCAGATGAGCCTGCTTAGCCATACTAGGCTATCAAGATGATAGGAATGTGGGAGAGCTCAAGAGGTAAAGGGCACAACCATGAGGTATGAAAAAGAGGAGAAGCAGGGTCTAATACTAAATCCTCTGCAAACAACTTTAGCAGAAGCTTATCTGCTGATAACACATGAGTGCTGTGTAGAATAGCATATGCAAGCCCAAGGAAATATGACTGCAATGCAGCAGCTGGCCTTCAAGGACTGTTTAAGAGTATGTGCAAGGCCAGGCGCAGTGGCTCACACCTGTAATCCCAGCACTTTGGGAGGCAGAGGCAGGTGGATCATGAGGTCAGGAGTTCAAGACCAGCCTGGCCAAAATGGTAAAACCCCATCTCTACTAAAAATACAAAAATTAGACAGGCACAGTGGAAGGCACCGGTAATCCCAGCTACTCAGGAGGCTGAGGCAGGAGAATCGCTTGAATCTGGGCGGCAGAGGTTGCAGTGAGCTGACATCGCGCCATTGCACTCCAGCCTGGGCAACAGAGTGAGACTCCATCTCAAAAAAACAAGAGTATGTGCCTACCTCATGACACACTATGTAGAGGCCAACAATGGAAAGAAATGCAGATGTAGCAGTGAGAAAAACAGATAAGATACGGAGCCCAGAGATGTGAGGATTAGCCCCAGGCTGGATGTTAAGAGCAGAAGTGACAAGTAGCAGAGCTGACATGTCAGCACAATGCCAAGAATGAAGGAAAACTGGAAGTGTGCTGTGACCACTGGATTGGCACCAAAACGCTCGCCAAACAGAACAGGTTGCTGCTATAATATAGCATCTGGATGATGCAAGTACAAAGGGGAGAAAGAACAGAAGACCACCCTACAATGTCCCACAAAAAACTCAGCACATGACAGCCTGTAGGAAAGACAGACACACACACACACACACACACACACACACTACAAAAAAAAATTCAGAGGACGGCCCGGCGTGGTGGCTCACGCCTATAATCCAAGCACTTCGGAGGCCACGGTGGGTGGATCACCTGAGGTCGGGAGTTCAAGACCAGCCTGACCGATATGGTGAAACCCCCGTCTTAAAAAAAATTTTTTTTTTCAGAGGAATAGCTTGTAAGAAGAGTCCATGGTCTACCTAAGCAGTGACCACATCAGTGACAATAACCCCTGGCATAGGCAGGCATAATGAAATGCCAGCTATGGATGGAAGTAGTAGCTCGGGCACACAGGATCCTGAAATCTGGAAAAAGTCACCCAGTCATGGAGGGGACAATAAAGGTGAGATGCACTAGGGTGACTGTAAAACTCCGGACTCTGAATCCTTCCCTGTGAGGCTGTGGGGAAGCAGGTACTTGGGCACCTCAAGGAGAGTAGAGGACAGTATGCAAACCTTAGTCACAGCACTGACAGAATTATGCAGGGAAATGAGAAAGAAGCAGAGCGTATACTCTTGTCATGAGGAGGACAGACCTGCCTATAGGGAAAAGAGGAAGGGCATAGACTAGCTCAGGGCACAGGAATGGGTAAAAGAACCTTACCCAGGGAGGTTAAAAGAGCCAAGTTCTCCAGCATCACATCACGGTACAGGCATCTTTGAGCCTCATCAAGGAGACCCCATTCCTCCCAGGAGAAGTGAACAGCCACATCTTCAAAGGTCACAGTGCCCTGCCACAATGGGAACAGATGAAACCACCAAGAGCCCTTCTCCCAAGCACCCGCAATCCATACCCCCACATCCTAACCCCATGCCCATTCTCTTCCCAAGCTTCCCAACTGAGAGGAGAAACCAGCCCCAATCACATGTGGATAAATAGGTATCTAAGCTGGGGGCCTGGCATGGAAGGATCTATGCTATCCCATGATGAAATCTCCCTGAAATGTTCAAGGTCATGTGAGTCTCAATACCAGGGCCCTGCAGGTGTCATTTACTCCCTTTCCAGACGTGCATCATTCTTCAGAATACACATCCCTCCTATCTCCAGATACCACAGCCCAAGCCAGGGCTGCCACCTCACCGCCCACACCATAGACCTCTCCCTGCTCTTAACCCCCATGTCATTGTTTTAATCCCTTCCTCTTCACCCCATTAGTGAAGGCAGGATTGCTACACTAGGGTTATGGATATGGCCAAACACACAAAACCTGACACTAGGAAGATGATAGGGCAGTTTATTAATCATGTATAATAAAACCTGGGAGATGAGAACAACATGTACCACACAGGGTCACAGGGGATATAGTTCACAAAAAAAGTGAATAACCAGCTGTGGAATCAAGCATTTTGCCAACAAAAGGATCATGTGCCCCCTGATTCCCACAGTTGGCTTGTTTAGAAAACAGCCAGTGGCCTGGTAGGGAGCTGAAATTGTGCCTGGTCCCCTTGATAAAAAGGTTGTCTGTTTGGGAGAAGAGTTGGGAGGGAAACTTGTCATCAGGCCATTTGATGTCACCCTCATTTCACCAGATGTCATATTGGGCCTTAATTTTAGACCTTACACTGTAACTTAGCACACAGCATCCAGAGTATACTTGACAAATTCAGACAGGATCTAATACTACCCCAGATCTCCCAGGGCATCCACCAGTGGTAGCAGCCCTAAATCCTATGAAGTCTTCCTGTTTGGATCCATTCTTTGCCTCAGACTTAGGCCACACAGAACCACATGTGCCTCTCAGATACCCATGGCCCTATTCCACTTCTGTGCTGCACTTGCTGTCCCCTCAGCAGTGACAGCCTTCCTCTGTCAGCTAACACTCAAAGACTAGCCCCATTGATACCTACCCCAGGCCAAGTGACCATCACAGATGACCATATTTGCCTCTGGACTTATTCTCCAGGGGGAATAAACACCCCAGGCCCCATCAAAGTCATCAAAAAATGCTAGTGATTCCACAAAGTGCTGAATAAGCACTAAGGGAAAAAAGGACAGCCATTTGCCTCAAATACACCTATGCCTCTGCATCCACCTCACATCCACTCTTTCCTTCAAAGCGTATGCCACCTGCCCAACTATCCTCTCCAAACACCCTACCCTACCTGCACAGCCACTAACTACCCTTACCTGTGTTTATAAAGCCCAAGAACATCACCCAGTTATCCAACCAAAAGGCTTGGTCCTTAGCCCCCGACTCTGCCCTTCCAGGCCAAATAATCTGTACCCCATGCCTGAAGGTTAACCCTTACAGGCTGGGCACAGTGGCTCATGCCTGTGATCCCAGCACTTGGGACATCTCCATTCTGAAGCACTCCCCAGATTTCAAGACCTGTGTGTTCAGTAGCCACCTACTTAATGTCTCTGAAACATCGCAAACTCTTACATGACCAAATCAAAGCCCCTGATGTCTCCAGTGAATACTACTGTCAATACCAACTTCTCCATCTCAGTTGAACTAGGGGGTCATCGCTGAATCCTGTTTCACTCCCTCGCTATCTACATCAGAAAATGTAGTTGCCCCCTTTAAAAACTTGCATCCAGGATGCAACACATCTCCTAATTAACAACTGCGGTCCATTAATCCCCACCTGGATTGGCTGCAGCATCCACGCTGATCTTTCCTCCTCCCTCAACCCCACAGTCTGCTCTCCATGCTAACAGGGTGGATGGAGCCTGCTAGGACTTTGTTAAGATCACCACCTTTTTCTAACCCAAACTTCCCATTACCTCCAGAATAGGTACCCAACTTCTCAGGCAGCCACTGCAGTCCAAACTCCTTCCCCCTGCTCTTTGTTCCCAGCTAAAAGGAAGGAGATCTATGGTTTCCTCAAAAATCTCAGCTTAGTTTTACTAAGCACTTGCCCCTCCTGATACCAGCGCCAGAAGTAACCTTTCAAACGTTTCAACTGGCTTTCACAAATGGGATAACCCCTGGCATGGACTTAGAACCTTGGGCTTAGAATTTCTGCAGGGCACCAGACCCAGGATTGGGGGTAACAGCACTTAAGCGCGGTAGGAAAGCACAATCCCAAGAACATGTGGGAGGGGGAGGGGTGGGGGTGGGGCCTACTGAGGGACTGGAACACTCCCCACTTCCCTACGAGTTCCCTATGTCCTATAACCAGGAGAACCAGGGAGAGGACCGCATCCCTGATGAGGCTCAGTGGGCTCAGCCTCCCTGTATCCCGCCCTGGCCCTGAACTCAGGATGGCTGTTTTACTTCGGCGCCTCAGTGCTCACCGCCGCCTGTCACCAACTGTAGGGCAATGAAAAAAAGATGCAGCCTCCCACTACCTCATCGCCATCGCCCCATCGGGGCTCGTCCTATTAGGTTTTAAAATTTTAAACCCTAACAAAGGGCGGGCGCGATGGCTCCCGCCCACAGTCCCAACACTTTGGGAGGCTGAGGCGGGCGTGTCACTTGAGGTCAGGAGTTTGAGACCAAACTGGTCCCCAAATGGTGAAACCCGTGGACTTATTTACCCCTGGACTTATTCATTTGGGGACTTAAAAACACAAAAAGTCAGCCAGGCGTTGTGGCGCATGCTTGTAATCGCAGCTACTGGGGAGGCTGAGGCAGGAGAATCGCATGAATCCAGGAGGCGGAGGTTGCAGTGACCCGGGACGCGCCATTGCCCTGCAGCCTGGGCGACCAGAGAGGAACTCCGTCTCAAAGGAAAAAAACTAACGTAAATGGCATCCCTGTCCTTTCTTCAAAACTCTCCGTGGCTTCCGGCGTCCCCACAATGAAGGTGCCACCCGCCTCCCATTTTTGCTCCCCGCAGAAAAGCGCTTTCCGAGTTCTGGTTCAGCCGCGCCTCCAGCCCGGCCCGCGCCCTCCCACACCTCGCCACGCGCCGGGTCAGAAACGGGGCCCCACCCTCGAGCGCCTCAGGGTCCCCGACCCTGGGCTGCAGGCGCCCTTCACGGTGGCTTTACACCGTGGGTGGGGGAAGACGCAGCACTCACCCGAGCTGGCGCCCTGGGAGTGGCCGCTGCCATCAGGCTCTGCGGGTAGAGACGGGCCGGGGGCGGCGGGCGCCCAGGGGAGGGACCCAAGCACGGCGGTCCCGATCCCAGGCCTGGCGTGGGTCCCCAAGGCCCAGATGCTTCCGTGCGGGAGGGACGACTCCCCTCACGCCTTCGTAGCCCCAACTAGGCGCTCTGTGATCTCTGATCCGGCAAACACACCCCAGAGAAGCCAAAATGGCCGCCACCATGCAGACTCCAAAAGTCCCTTTTTTTTTTTTTTTTTTTTGGTGACTCTCGTGGAAAGTCTATTTTCTGAGCTCTCACTGGCTTAGTAGTGCTGCCGTTCAATGCAGAGCATTCTGGATCATGTAGTTTTCATGCATCCTGAGGTCGGGACTGGGGACGCATTGCACCAACCTCTTGGCGAAAAGGCGAAGCTCCGGGGTGCTGGGTGATGAGAAACGGCTTATCCAGGTCCTAGGGCAGAGGAGGGGCTTCGTCCTTTCTTGAATGGGTCGTAATCAGACAGCATATCGGCGGCGCCATCTGCAACTGATCAGCCAAGTGTTTGGGAAATATTATGTCACACTTCCTAAACTTCAGCAGGCTCCCAGAGGCTAAAATTATCATCAGACTCTCCCTAAGGCTGCAAATCCAAATAACTTTCAGACATGAAATTTATCCACTATATTTATTACATTACACTATATTTATTACATTATTATATTATTTGTATATTATTTGTATATATTATTTGTATTTATTACATTATTATATTATTTGTATATATTAATGTATATTATATACATTACTATATTATTACACTATATTTATTACATTACTATTTCTTCTTCTTTCTTCTTTCTTCTTTTTGACAGAGTCTCCCTCTGTCGCCCCGGCTGGAGTGCAGGGGTACCATCCCGGCTCACTGCAACCTCCGCCTCCCTAGTTCAAGTGATTCTCATGCCTCAGGCTGCCAAGTAGCTGGGACTACAGGCACACACCACCACGTCCAGCTAATTTTTTCTATTTTTTGTAGAGATGGGGTTTCACTGGTGATCCCGAACTCCTGGCCTCACGTGATACACCTGCCTCTGTTTCTGAAAGTGCTTTACATGTGTGAACCACCACACCTAGCCTCTCCCATATTACATTTCAAATGTATGTACTTGGAAGCATTGAAGTCAGTCTCACAGTCTGTGCACCTTTGGTCAGGGACAGGAGAAAAACTACTTAAGATAATTGCCTCTAGAAGACAGAAGATAGGTCACCTTGAAGCAGTAATACAAAGGTAGAATGCTGTCTGTGATTCCAACAGAAAACATCTTTTGCCTGCATAGTCAATTATTGTGTCCAGTCAATAATTGGGTCCAGTCAATAAATGGGTCCAATTCGTTAAGCAACGCTTTTATGCATTTCATAATTCGTACTTGATACCTGAGATATACTCCATTCCTTTTAGAAGTCTAATATCAATCTCAAAAACAATGAAAGATACGCTATTTTGATAAGAGACAAAGGGGAAAGGTGGGGCTTTTTTTTAAAAAACGGAGTTTCACTCCTGTTGCCCAGGCTGGAGTGCAATGGTGCCGTCTGAGCTCACTGCAACCTCCATCTCCCAGGTTCAAGTGATTTTCCTGCCTGAGCCTACGGAGTAGCTGGGATTACAGGCATGCACCACCACACCCAGCTAATTGTGTATTTTTAGTAGAGACAGGGTTTATCCATCCTGGTCAGTCTGGTCTCAAGCTCTTGTGCTCAGGTGATCCGCCCACCTCAGCCTCCCAATTAGCTGGGACTACAGGAGCGCACCACCACACCTGGCTAATTAAAAAAAAATTTTTTTTTGTAAAGACAGGATCTTGCTATTTTGCCCAGGCTCGTCTCAAACTACCCTCCCACTATGGCCTCCTAAAATGCTGGGATTATAGGTGTTAGCCACAGTGCCTGGCATTATTCTTTAAAACCCAGCAACATGCCCACATTAGAAGGCAATAAGTTCCACCCCTGAGGACACAAACACCAGTTCACCAAGCTCCAGTGAGGCTTTCCCTGCCTACTCCCTTGTCCTTATGTCATGCCGTTTAACTCTGGTGCAGCCACATGGACCTCAAAATGGGTGGAGCAGAGGTGGAAATCTGGAAGCAGGCCCCAGATGATGAAAGCAAACTTTCACATATAAAAGATATTATAATGTTTAGCATTTATGAGAAATTAATAGCTAAACTTGGGCTGAATATGGTGACTGAAAATTGCATATCGTTATTTTATTGACAGATGGTTACCAGAAAAGTCCTTTTTCTCCATTAATTTTTTCCAAGACGGTGAGGCTGTGAGAGAGGGGAGTTTATTTCTGGAACCGGTTTGAAAGGTCAGTTTGAAGAAAAAGAATTCTGGGCAAAGCTGAAATAACAATGCATATGCTAGTCGATTTTGGGGGATACATGTGTGAGTTGGTTTTCACTAGGCAACTGGGGTTCAATCCAAGACTAGAGGGTGCCATGTAGAAACGGCCTAAAGGATGGAAGGGGATAATTCTGCAGCATAAATTATGATGCTTCTCTGATTTTGTTGCCTCTGCCTTAGAACAGAGAACTGTCCGGCAGCTGCAGGTAAGGTAGCACTGTGCAGAGAAGCCTGTCCATTCACCCTCTTTCCTCGACCTTCTCCGGGTGTTTTGCTATTGTGAGCATTCTCGCATATGCTTCTCGGTCCACAGGAAGGAGAATTTTTGTTTGCAAAGATCTGTATGAGGCAGGGGAAACTTTTTCAGTGTGGTTTTTCAATCTATTACAGCACCATCAGAAGGTAAAAACTTAATGTTCATGTCTTCTCCAACACTAGATATGGCTACTGCTTTTTCTTTTCAGACAGGGTCTGGCTCTGTTGCCCTGGCTGGAGAGCAGTGGTACCATCAGAGCTCACGTCAGCCTCAACCTCCTGGCCTCAAGGGATCCTCCTATCTCAGCCTCCTTAATAGCTGGAAGTACAGGTGAGTACCACTACTAATTTGTGTATTTTTTGTAGAGACGGGGTCTTGCTATGTTGCCCCGGGTAGTCTCCAACTCCTAGGCCCAAGCGATACACCTGCCAACCCCCCAACCTCAGCTTCCTGAGTAGCTGGAACCCTGGATGATAATGTTGGAACAAAGGCTTCTGGGACTTGTAGTCCATCACGCAGCGCGCAATTGCTCTCTGGTTGCTGAAATAGGTGGCGAGTTCTGAGCAGGTACATATGCGATCGCCTGATGAGCCGGTTTGTGGAGATAAAGTGGGTGAATGTAAGTCCCCCGACAGGCAGACGAGGGAAGCTGGGCTGTAAACTGGGGCGGCAGGTGCGAGTGGAACGCGGTGACCCAGAGCCGCGGTCTCCCGAAACGTCCCTCCAGAGCCAGGCGTTCCAGCGGCCTCTGGCAGTTGTAGTTGTCGCCGTCCAGCCGCGTGGCCTTCTGGGATCTAGTGTCGCCCGGCACTGCGCAGACGCCTGGACTCCCACACGGCGCTTTCTTCGAGCTCATCTGCTGTGGGGCCTCGAACCTCGTTCCGGAGTGTTGTGTATTTAGTTTCCCCTCTTAAGCTAGAGAAGACAAGGCCTCCGTACGGGGGGAAGCAAAAAGATCATTGTACTTATCATTACAGTTGCCATCCTTTATTCCAGGTGAAGCTGGCTTACCCTTTGCAGTAGACAGCCATGTTTCCCATGTCCCTTTTTTTTTTTTTTGAGACGGTCTCACAAAGTCACCTAGGCTGGAGTGTGGGGACGCAATCTCAACTTTTTTTTTTTAATGGGGCCACCCCAGAGGCAGTGTGCTTAGAGGAGCAACCATTATACTTACTTTATAATTTTACCAGTCCCATGTGGGAGGGGGATGAGGGTTGAAAAATTATTACCTGTTGGGTACAATGTTAACTATTCAGATGATGCGTACACTAAAAGCCCAGACTTCATCTCTACGTAGTATATGCATGTTAAAAAGTCTGCGTTTGAGGCCGGGCGCGGTAGCTCACACCTGTAATCCCAGCACTTTGGGTGACTGAGGTGGGCGGATCACGTGAGGTCAGGAGGTCAAGACCAGCCTGACCAGCATGTAAAACCCCAATCTCTACTAAAAATACAAAACCTACCCGGGTGTGCTGGCGCATGCCTATAATCCCAGCTACTCCAAGATTGAGGCAGGAGAATTGCTTGAAGCTAGAGACGGAGGTTGCAGTGAGCCGAGATTGCACAACTGCACTCCAGTCTGGGCAACAGAGCGAGACTCCGTCTAAAAAAAAATAAAAATAAAATAAAATTTGAAAAAGTGCCGGGCGCGGTGGCTCAAGCCTGTAATCCCAGCACTTTGGGAGGCCGAGGCGGGTGGATCACAAGGTCAAGAGATCGAGACCATCCTGGTCAACATGGTGAAACCCCATCTCTACTAAAAATACAAAAAATTAGCTGGGCATGGTGGCGCGTGCCTGTAATCCCAGCTACTCAGGAGGCTGAGGCAGAAGAATTGCCTGAATCCGGGAGGCAGAGGTTGCAGTGAGCCGAGATCGTGCCATTGCACTCCCGCCTGGGTAACAAGAGTGAAACTCCATCTCGAAATAATTAATTAATTAATTAATTAAAATTTTAAAAAGTCTGAGCTTGTAACTCTTAAATCTGTAAAAATAAAATAATCAAAGTTGCCAGAAAAAATATTTTATTAATTCCTCCCTTAGAAGTTACAATAAACTGACCGGGCGTGGTAGCTCACGCCTGTAATCCCAGCACTCTGGGAGGTCGAGGTGGGCAGATCACGAGGTCAAGAAATCTAGACCATCCTGGCCAAGATAGTGAAACCCCGCCTCTACTAAAAAATACAAACAAAATTAGCTGGGCATGGTGGCGCGCGCCTGTAGTCCCAGCTACTCGGGAGGCTGAGGTTCAAGAATTGCTTGAACTCAGGAGGCGGAGATTGCAGTGAGCCGAGATTGTGCCACTGCACTCCAGCCTGGCGCCTGGTGACGGAGCAAGACTGTCTCAAAAAAAAAAAAGTTACAATAAACTTCAGGTGTAGTTAAAAGAAAAAAATAAAATAAGAGTAGTTGCAATGGACGTCTTAAAAAAAAAAAAGTCAAAGTAGTGGATAGACTCCGGAGAGCTCTGCGGTATTGAGGAAACTACATTACCCAGAGCGGAGATCGCTAAATGGCGGCGAAGTTGAGCCAATGAGAAACCAGGATAGGCGCACTTCCGCGCATGTGCAGGACGACAGAGCGGAACTTCCGGTGTTCTCCTCGCGGCGGTTTTCTTGGCCTCTCTCCTGTTTGTCCATCTCATCAGGACCTCCACAGCGGGGGTCGCGACTGAGACACGGTACAGAGAAGGCGCGAAAGTGGGTCTGAGGCTCGGCGACGCCACGCCGGGTGAGCTGTGCCAAGCCCAGGATAGGGACCGCTGTGTTCGAATGCCCGCCCCGGTCGCCCGCCGCTCCCCGCCTGGTCGACAGAGCTCAATGGCGGCATTCAGGCCGAGGGACCCGGCTCAGGTGAGCGCTGCGTCCTCGGGTCTCGCCTGCCCTCTCCCAACAGCAGTCCTAAAGCCCCGGAGGGGCGTCTGCTCACAGCCCTGCAGCCCAGGCCCTAGTGCCCGGGAAAGGAAGGCGCTTGTGGGTGGGGCCCGTTTCTGACGCCCAGTGTGTAGGGAAACGCGACGGGCAGGGGCACTGGCGCGTGCAGAGCTTGGGGTTGCAGCTAAGCTGGGGGGATTCGGGAGCCTGGGATCCATCTCGTGTCTGCAGGAACATAGAATGAGGCAGAATTGCCTGAGGAATTTGACCGTTCGGAGGAAACTGGCAGCCTTGGAGATTTGTGAACAGATAGGGACACTGGGCTAGGATTTCCTAAAGCTTTCCAAACGTTGCTCAGGGGAAGAACAGGCTGAAGAGAGGTGATACAGGTCAGACACGTAGGAAGATTGAGTTCTTGTCCAAGCTCACGCAGCTGGTAAAGTCAGCACTGAGGACTGAGGTGCAGAGATAGTGCAGGCAGCCCGGGCCACCTGGCTCCAAAAGTGGCTTTTTCCGCTGAGCCTGTGGAGCCTAGTGGTGGTTCCTGACTCTCGTGGCTTTTCTGTTTCTGTAGATTCCCATAACTGT
>JAPYYA010002246.1:0-14206 GCA_028533165.1 Leontopithecus rosalia
GCACTGTACAAAACAACAGTCACTATTCAGCACCCTACCCAACAACAGTCAGTATAGAGCACTCTCTCCAACAACAGTCACTGCAGAGCACCTTACCCAGCAACAGTCACAATAAAAAACCCTACCCAACAACAGTCAGTATACAACATTCCACCCAACAGTTTCTATACAGCACCGACCCAACAACATTCACTATACAGCACCGATACAACAATCATCAATATAGAACACCTACCCAAAATGTCACTTTAGAACCCTCCTCACAACAACAGTTTGTATGGAGCACTCAATTCAACGACAGTCACTATAGAGCACTCTACCCAACAAAAGTAACTATAGAACCCCCTACCCAAGAACAGTCACAATAGAGCACTCTAACAAACAACAGTCACTATAGAGCACCATAACCAGCAACAGTCACTATAGAGCACTCCACCTAACAAAGGTCAACATAGAGCACCCTACAAGCAGCAGTCACTATAAAGCACACTCCACAACAGTCACTATGAAGCACATACCCAACAACAATCATAATGGAGCACCCTACCCAACAATAGTCATTATAGACAACCCTACACAACAGCAATCACTACAGAGCATGTCATCCTACAACAATCACTACAGGGCACCTACCAAACAACAATCACTATAAATCACTCTACCCCACAACCGTCACTACAGAGCACCCTACCCAACACCAGTCACAATCGAGCCTGCTAGGTAGTAAAAATCACTAAAGAGCATCTACCCAACAACAGGGATTGTAGTGCACCATAACAAAGAACAGTCACCTATGGAGCACTGTAAAAAATAACAGTCACTGTAGAGCACCCCACCCAACAACAGTCACTATAGACAATCCTACACAACAGTCACTACAGAGCATGTTATCCAACAACAATCACAATTGAGCACCTACCCAACAACAGTCACTATCTAGAACACTCTACACAACAACAGTCACCATAGAGCATTCCATCCAGCAACAGTCAGTATTGAGCACCCCACCAATCAACATTTGCTATAGTGCAGCATACCCAATAGCAGATAATATAGAGCACTCTAACAAACAATCACTGTAGAGCACAAACCCAAAAAAAGTCATAATAGAGCCTACACATCAACCGTCAGTATAGGGCACCTTCCCAAAAACAGTCACTACGGAGCCCTCTACTCAACAACAGACACAGGACAGCACCATACCCAACAAAAGTCACTATAGAGCACCATAACCAAAAACAGTCAGTATAGCGTACACTACCAAACAACAGTAACTAGAGAGCACATTAACCAACAACAGTCACTAGAGAGCACATACACAACAACAGTCACTGTAGACCACCCTAATTTGCAACAGTCACTATAGAGCACCTAACAAACAACAGTCACTGTAGAGCACCTAGTCAACAACAGTCACCATAGGGCACCTAGCCAACAAGAGTTGATATAAAGCAACCTAATAAACAACAGTCACTATAGAACACCTGTGCAACAACATACACTATAAAGCACCTACCAATGTACAGTCACTGTAGAGCATCCTAACCTACAACAGTCAGTATAGAGCACTCTATTCAACATCATGAACTATAGAGCACACTGGAAAAAACAGTCACTGTAGAGCAGCGTACCTAACAACAGTCACTATGAAGCACCTGCCCAAATCAGACAATATAGACCACCAACCCAACAACTGTCACTATGCAGCGCCTTCCAAAAACAGTCACTACAGAGCACCTACACATCAACAGTCACTATAAAGCACCTGCCCAGAAACAGTCACTGTACAGTACCCTAACCAAAAATAGTCACTATAGAGTACCTACCCAACAAAAGTCACCATAGAGCACCATACCTAACAACAGTCACTATAGGGCACCTAACCAAAAACAGTCACTATAGAGTACCCTTCGCAACAATAGTCACTATAGAGTACTTTCCCAGTAACTGTCAATATAGAGCACTCTACTCAATAGCAGTCAATATAGAGAACTTCACCCTAGAACTGTCACCTGTAGAGCGTTATACACAAAAACAGTCACTATAGAGCACCCCAACCAACAACAGTCACTACAGACGAGGTACCCAACAATAGTCACTATAAAATACATACCCCACAATAGTCACTGTAGGGCACCTACCAAATACATTCAGTATAGATCACCTACCCAACGACAGTAACTATAGAGCACCTACCCAACAACAGTAACTATAAACTTCTCTACCAAGTAACAGTAACTATTGAGCACCATACGCAAAAACTGTCATTATAGAGCAAGCTCCCCATCAACAGTCTCTATGGAGCACCTATTTAACAACAGTCAGTACAGAGCACACTACCGAACAACAGTCTCTATAGAGCACTCTACACAACTACAGTCACAACAGTGCACTCTACAAAACATGAGTCACTATAGAAAACTCCACCTCACAACAGTCACCTATAGAGCACTATACCCAGGAACAGTCACTATAGAGCTCTCTACTTAGGATCAGTCTCCATAGAGCGCCCTACACAACAGTCACCATACAGCACCCTACCCAACAACAGTCACTATAGAGCACTGCACCCAACAATAGTCAGTATAGATCACCTACCCAACAACAGTCACTGTAGAGCACCCTGCCAACAAGTACCTGTAAAGCACCCTACCCACCATTCACTATCGAGCAGCCTACCCAACAACAGTAAGTATGGAGTACCCCAACCAGCAACAGTTAGTTTAGAGCACCCAACCCAATAACCCAACTATTGTGTAGGGAAGCTTATAGTGCCTTCTTTTCGATAAGGTGCTCTATAATTACTGCTGTCGGTTGTGGTGGGCTATACAGACTGATGTTGTGTAGAATGCTCTATAGTGACTGTTGTTGGGTAGGGTGCTCTAAAATGACTGTTTTTGAATAGGGTGGTATATAGTGACTGTTTCTAAGTAGGGTGCTCTATAGTGACTGTTGTTGGGTAGCGTGATCTATAGTGACTGGTGCTAAGTGAGGTGCTGTATAGTGACTGTTGTTGAGTGGGGTGCTGTATATTAATTGCTTTTGGTTAGGGTACTCTATAGTGAATGTTTGTGGGTTGGTGCTTTCTAGTGACTGTTGCTGTGTGGGGTGCTCTATAGTGCCTGTTGTTGGGTAGGTGCTCCACAGTGACTGTTGTTGAGTAGAGTGCTCTGCAGTGACTTTGTTGAGTAGGGTGCTCTATGGTGACTGTTGTTCGGTAGAATGCTCTATAGTGATTGTTGTGTAGAATGCTCCATAGTGACTTGTGTGGGTTGCTCTATACTGACTCTTGCTGAGTTGGGTGCTACATACAGACTGTTGCTGCATAACATGTTCTACGTAGTGACTGTTGTTTTGCACAGTGCTCTAAAGATAATATTTCTGGGTAAGGTGCTCTATAGTGACTGTTTTTGGGTTGAGTGCCCTATAGTTAATGTTTTTGGATAGGGTGCTAAGTAATGACTGTGGTTGGGTGGGTATTCCATAATGACGGTTTTTGGGTAGGGTGCTGTAGAGTGACTGTTGTTTTGTACGGTGCTCTATACTAACTGCTTCTGGGTACAGTGCTCTATAGTGACTGTTGTTGGGTAGGTGTTCTATGGTAACTCATGTTGTGTAGGTGCTCTATAGTGACTGTTGTTCAATAGGGTTCTCTATAGCGACTGTAGATGGTAGGGTGATCTACACTGAATGATTTTGGGTATGGTGCTCTATGGTGACTGTTGCTGGGCAGCTTGCTCCATAGTGACTGTTCCTAGGTAGTGTGCTCTACGGTCACTCTTGTTGGGTAAAAAGCTCTATAGTGTCTCTTGATGGGTAGATGTTCTATAGAGACTCTTGTAGTGTAGGTGCTATATAGTGTCTCTTTTTGGGACCAGGGCTCTATAGTGACTGTTTTTGTGTAGAGTGGTGTAAAGTGACACTTGTTGGGTAGAGTTTTCAATAGTGACTGTTGTTGAGTCAAGGGCTTTAAAGTGACTGTTGTTGGTTGGAGGGCTTTATACTGACTGTTGTTGTGTTGGGTACTTTATAGTGACTGTTCTTAAGTGGAGTTCTTAACACCTTCTGTTGAGAACGATGCTCTAGAGTGACTGTTGCATGGTAGGTGCTCTATACTGAGTGTTATTGGGTGTGGTGCTCTATAGTGACTGTCGTTCAGTAGGTGCTCTATAGTGACTGATTTGGGGCAGAGAGTTGTATACTGACTGTTTTTGGGTAAAGTGCTCTATAGTGACTGTAACTTTGTTGGGTGCTCTATCTTGACTGCTGTTTTGTAAGTGCTCTATTTTGACTATTGTTGTTTGGAATGTTCTGTAGTGACTGTTATTGGTAGTGTGCTCTATAGAAACTTTGTGAAGTGTGTTCACTCCGCTGTTTGTGTTTGTGGTGAGTGGTGTGCCTGCGTGAGTTGTGTGCACTGCGCATTGTGTGTGTGGTGAGTGTTTCCTTACTGTGTGAAATGTATTTACTGTGTAGTGTGTGTGGTCATTCATGTGTGTGTATGAGTTCCCTTCAACGTGGAGTGTGTGTGCCAGAAGTGGTGTGTGTGTTAGTTGTGTGCACTGTGGAGTGTGTGTGGTTACTGCTGATTGTGTGAGTTGTGTGAACTGTGGAGTGTGTCTTTGCTGACTGGTGTGTGCCTGTGTGAAATGTGTGTGCTGTGTAGTGTTATGTTTTTGGTGAGTGGTGTGTCTGTGTGTGTTGTGTGCACTCTTTAATGTGTGAGTAATGCGTGTCTAAGGTGTGTCCACTGTGGAGTGTTTGTATGGAATCTATGGTGACTGGTGTGTGTCTGTGTGAGGTGTCTGCGCTGTGGAGTATAAGTGTGGTGAGTGGTGTGTGCCTATTTGACGTGTGTGCTCTGTGTAGTATGTGTGTGATGAGTGGTTTGTGTCTGTGTGAGATATATTCACAATGGAGTTTGAGTGTGTAGGGTGTGTGAAAACTTTTTTGTGTCTGTTCTCGGTGTCTGCACTCTGCAGTGAGTGTGTTGTGTGGTGTGCGTCAGTGTGAGGTGTGTTCACTGTGGAAAGTGTGTGTGCGGTAAATGGTGTGTGGCTACGTGACATGTGTGCATGGTGAAGTGTGTGTGTGCTGATTTGTGTGTCCTTGTGAGGTATGTGCACTGTGGAGTGTGTGAGTGCTGTGAGTAGTGCGTGTCTGTGTGAGGTGTATGCACTGTGAAGAGTTTGTGTGTTGAGTTACTGGTGTCTGTGTGAGGTTTTGCAATTTGCAGAGTGGGTGTGTGGTTAGTGGTGTGTGTCTGTGTGGGGATTTTGAACTGTGCAGTCGGTTTTGTGATTCTTCTGTGCCTGTGTGAGTTGTGTGCATGGTGTAGTAAGTTTTGTGATTCTTCTGTGTCTGTGTGTGCATTGTGTGCACTGTGTAGTGTGTGTGTATGGTGAGTGGTGCGTGTCTGTGTGTGGTGTCTGCACTCTAATGTGTGTTGTGGTAAGATGTTTGAGTGTGCAAGACAAGTGCCTTGTGAAGTGTGTGTTTTTGTTAAGTGGTGTGCCTGTGTAAGGTGACTACACTGTGTAATGTGTGTGTGGTGAGAGTTCTTTGTCTCTGTGAGTTGTGTTTACTGTGTAGTGTGTGGGTCAGTAGTGTTTCTGTATGAGGTGTTTTCACTCTGGAGTTAGTGTGTCATGAGTGGTGTGTGTCTGTGTGAGGTATGTGCACTGTGCAGTGTGTGTGGTAAGTGGTGTGTGTCATTGTGAGGTGTGTGCACTGTATAGTATGTGCGTGATGAGCGGTGTGTGTCTGTGTGAGAAATATGCACAGTGGAGTGTGAGTTTGCTGGGTGTTTGGAAACTGGTGTCTGTCTGTGCTAGGTGTCTTCAGTCTGGAGTGAGTGTGTTGTGTGGTGTGTGTCAGTGTGAGGTGTGTGCACTGTGGAGAGTGTGTCCGTGGTAAGTGGAGGATGTCTGCATGCCATGTGTGCATGGTGGAGTGTTTTTGTGCTGTTTGGTGTTTGTTTCTGTGAGGTGTGTGCACTGAGGTGTGTGTGTCTTTCCTGAGCATTGTGTGTCTGTGTGAGGTGTGTACACTCGGAAGTGTGTGTTTTGAGTAACTGGTGTCTGCATGAGGTTTTGCGATTTGCAAAGTGTGTGAGTGGTGTGTGTCTGTGTGAGGTGTGTGCATTGTGGAATGTGTGTGTGTTCTGCAGTGTGTGTTTGTGTGAGGTCTGTGCATGTTGGAGTGTGTGTGCTGAGTGGTGTGTGTCTGTATAAAGTTTCTGCACTGAGTGTGTTTGTTGAGTGTGTGTGGTGACTGGTGTGTGACAGTGTGAGCTGCCTGTAATTTTTATACTTTGTGAGAAGATTGGTGTGTGTCTGTGTAATGTGTGTGCATTGTGGTGTGTTTGTGCAGAATTTGTGTGGTGCATTCTCCGTGTCTCTGTCATGTGTGTGTTGTGGAGATTCTGTGTGATGAGTGGTGAGTGTCTGATGTATGAGCACTGTGAATTATGTGTGTAGTTTGTGGACTGCATGGTGTGTGTCGGTGTGAGGTGTGTGCACGGTGGAGGGTGTGTGTGTGGTGATTGGTGTGTATCTCTGTGAGATGTGTTCACTGTAGAGTGTGTGTGATGAGTTCTCGGTGTCCGTGTGCACTGTTGGGAGAGTGTGGTGAGCTTTTTGTCTGTGTAATGTGTGTGTTATGAAAAGTGTGTGCATTAAATGTGTGTATTGAGTGGTGTGTGTTTCTGTGAGGTGTGTGCACAGTGGAGTGTGTGTGGAGTGTGTGTGGTAACTGGTGTGGGTCTGTGTGGAGTGTCTGCACATTTGATATTGAATGCAGTGAGTGGTGTGTGTCTGTGTGAAATGAGTGCACTGAGTACTGTGTGTGGTATGTTGGTGTTAAGTGTCTGCATTGCGTTGTGTGTGTTTGTTGAGTATTGTGTGTGTGGTGTGTACACTATGTAGTGTGTGCGTATGGTAAGTATTGTTTGTCTGTGTGAGGTGTATTTCCAGTGAGTGTGTGTGGAGTGTGTTGAGTGGTGGGTGTCTGTGTGGAGCCTCTCCACTTTGGATTCTGTGTTCAGTGTGTGTTGTGCATCTGTGGGAGTTGACTGCACTGTGTAGTGTGTAGTAATTGAAATGTCTTTCTTTGTTTTTTTGCGCTGTGGAATGTGTGTAAGTGGTGTGTGTCTCTGTGAGATGTATGCACTTTGCAGTTTGCGTTTGTTTGGTGAGTGGTTTGTGTGGTGATATGTGTGAATTGTGGTGTGTGTGTGCAAAATTTGTTTGGTGCGTGCTGTGTGTGTCTGTGAGGTGTGTGTTTTGAAGTTTCTATTTGATGAGTGGTGTGTGTCTGAGGTATGTTCACTGTGGATTAGGTGCAGAGTTCATGGACTGCGTGGTGTGTGTCTGTGTGAGGTGGTGCACTGTCGAGTGTGTGTGGTGAGTGGTGTCTGTCTGTGTGAGGTTTGTGCACTTTTCAGAGTGTGTGTGTTGAATTGTTTGTGTCTGTCAAGAGGCGCGTGCACTGTGGAGAGTCTGTGGTATGCTTCATGTCCGTGTAATGTGTGTAATATTTTTAGGGTGTGCATTAAGTGTGTATATTAAATGGAGTGGGTTTTTGTGAGTTCTATTCACTGTGCAGTGTGTTTTTGTGCTGAGTGGTGTGCCGGTGTGAAGTGTCTGCACTGTGGTATGCGTGCATGTTGAGTGCTGTGTGTCTGTGTAAAATGAATTTACTGTGTAGTGTGTGTGGTCAGTTTTGGGTGTGTGTGAGATGTCTTTATTGTAAAGTGTGTGTGTGAGTAGTGTGTGTCCGTGTGAAATTTGTGCACTCTTTAATGTGTGAGTGGTGCATGTCTGTTTAAGGTGTGTGCACTTTGGAGTATGTGTGTAAAGTGTGTCAATTAACTGGAGTGTGTCTTTGTGAGTTGTCTGCACTGTGTAGTGTGTTTGTAATGAGTGGTGTGTGTCTCAGTGAGGTGTGTGCACCGTGGAAATTGTGTGTGTGTTTTGTGTCTGTGTGAGGTTTGTGCTATGGGAAGTGTGTGCGTTTAGTATGAGTATTAAGTGGTGTGTGTCTCAGGCATATGCCCAATGGAGTGTGTGTGGTGAGTTTTGTGTGCCTGTGTGGAATGTCTGCTCTTTGGATAGTGTGTGCAGTGGTTGGTGTGTGTTTGTGTGAGGTGAGTGCACTGTGTAGTGTGTGTGGTAAGTTGTTTGTCTGCCTTTGGTGTCTGTACTCTGGATTGTGTGTTTGTTGAGTATTGTGTGCCTGTGTGAGTTGCACGCACTGTGAAGTGTATGTGTTTGTTGAGGGGTATGTGTGTGTGTGGGATGTCTGCACTGTGCAGTTTTTGTGTGGTAAGTGGTGTGTGTCTGTGTGAGGTGTGTTCACTGTGGAGTGTGTGAGTGTGGGTAGCGGTGTATGTCTTCGTGAGGTGTGTTCACTCTGCACTGTGTGCTTGTGGTGACTGGTGTGCCTGTGTGAGGTGTCTGCACTGCATAGTATGCGTGTGATGAGTGGTGCGTTTCTGTGTGAGATATATGCAACATGGAGTGTGACTGTGCAGTGTGTGTGGTAAGTGGGATGTGTCATTGCTAGGTGTCAGCACTTTGGAGTGTGTGTACTGCGTGGTGTGAGTCTGTGTGACATGAGTGTATGTTAAGTTGTGTGTCTGTGAAAGGTGTATGCACAGTGGAATGGGTGTGGAAAGTGTGTGGTGAGCGATGTGTGCCTTTGTGTAGTGTCCGCCCTTTGGTTTGGGTGTGCAGTGGGTGGTGTGTGTCTTTGTGAAGTGAGTACACTGTGTAGTGTGCATGGTAGGTGGTATGACTGTGTATAGTGTCTACACTGTGAATTCTGTGTTTGGTTTGTGGTGTGTGTCTTTGTGAGTTGTGTGCACCTTATAGTGTGTGGGTATGGTGTGTACTGTGTGTTTGTGTGAGGTGTGTGCATTTTATGTGTGTTTTTGTGCTGAGTGGTGTGTGTGTGTCTGAGGTATGTGCACTGTAAAATATGTGTGTAGTCTGGACTGCGTGGTGTGTATCTGTTTTAGTTGTGTGCACTGTGGAAAGTGTGTGTGGTAAGTGGTTTGTGAGTTTGTGAGGTGTGTGCACTGTGGGGAGTGTGTGTGTTGTGAGTTTTGCGTCTGTGTGATGTTTGTGCTATATGAAGTGTGTGCCTTAAGTGTGTGTATTGAATGGTGTGTCTGTGTGAAGTGTGTGCACAGTGGAGTGTGTGTGTGTTTTGTGTGTGGAGTTTCTGCACTTTTGATTGTGTGTGGTGAGTTGTGTGTGTCTGTGTGAGTTGAGTGCATTGTGTAGTGTGCGTAGTGAGTGATATGTCTCTGTTAGGTGTCTACACTGTGAATTTTGAGTTTCATGAGTATTGTATTTCTGTGTGTGGTGTGTACACTGTGTAGTGAGTGTATGGTGAGTGGTGTGTGTTTGTGTGAGGTTGTGCCCTGTGCTGGTTGTGTGTGTTTGTGTGGTGAGTGGTGTGTTGTTGTGTGAGGTGTGTGCACCTAGGAGTCTTTGTGTGATGAATCATGTGTGTCAGTGTGAGGTGTTTGCACAGTGCAGTGTGTTTTTCTGGCGAGTTGTGTGCCTGTGTGAGGTGTCTGCACTGCAGAAAGTGTGTGTGGTGAGAGTTGTGTGTCTGTGTGAGGTTTTTTTACTGTGTAGAGTGCGTGGTCACGCGTGTGACTGTATAAAGTTTTTTCAATGTGGGGTGTGTATGTCATAAGTGGTGTGTGTATGGTGTTTGCACTATAAAGGGTAAGCGTGTGGTGAATGATTTGAGTTTTGTAAACTGTGGAGTGTATGTTTGGTGAGTGTTGTGTGTCTGTGTAAAATGTGTGCACTGTGGAGTTTGATGTGTGTGATGAGTAGTTTGTCTCTGGGAATTGTGCGCACTTTTTAATTGGTGAGAGGTGCATATTTGTTTAAGGTGTGTGCACTGTGGAGTATGTGTGCAAAGTGTGTTTGTTGACTGGTTTGTGTCTGTGTGAGGTGTCTGTACTCTGAAGTGTGAGTTTGGTGAGTGGTGTTTACCAGTGTGAGATATTTGAACAGTTTAGTATGTGTGTGGTGAGAGGTGTGTGTCTGTATGACAGGTATGCACAGTGGAGTGTGAGTGTGCAGTATGTGTGACAAGTGGTGTGGGTCTGCGAGAAGTGTGTGCACAGTGGAGTGTGTGGTGATTGGTCTATGTTCCTGTGAGGTGTGTGCACTGTGGAGTCTGTGTGTGAGTTGAGTGGTGTGTGTGTATTTTAAGTGTGTGCACTGAGAAGAGTGTGTTTGGTGATAGACTTGTGTCTGTGTAAGGTTTTTGCACTGTGCAGAGTGTGTGGTGAGTGGTGTGTCTTTTTGAGTTTTGTGCACTGTGGAGTGTGTGTAGTGAATCTTGTTTATCTGTGTGAGGTGTGTGAACTGTGGTGCATGCACTGTGTAATATGTGTGTATGGTGAGTGGTGTGTGTTTGGGTTAGGTGTGTGCACAGTGCGCTGTGTGTGTTTGTGTGGTGTGTATTGTGTCTGCACATTGGATTGTGTGTGTGGTAAGTGGCGTTTGTGTGAGGTCAGTACACTGGGTAGTATTTGTTGTGAGTGTTATGTCTGTGTTAGGTGTCTGCACTGTGAAGTGTGTGTTAGGTGAGTATTGTCTTAGTGTGGTGTGTGCACTGTGTAGTGTGTGTATGGTGAACAGTGCTTTTGTGTGAGGTGTGTGCACTGTGAAGTTTTTGTGTGTTTCTATAGGTGGTGTGTACCCAGATTTCCCTTGCTATTTATTCACACTATTCTTTCAGTTATCTGCGTGTACCATGGACTCCTTGACCACCATGGTTGTTTTAAGGGGCTATTTTCTTTGCTGGTAATGTTCTCAACACCTCCATCTTGCATATGTTCCTCATATTCTTTCCTACCGTTGAATTTTTCATTTATTTCTATAACCTTTCAATTCTTCACCAGATCACACCATCTGTGAAACGAGGACAGAAAAAAAATAAGTTGTGTGTACTTTTGTGATGTGTGCGCACAGAGCAGTGTTTGTTTCTGGTGAGTCGTTTGCCTGTGTGAGGTGTCTGCATTGTGGAATGTGTGTGTCATAAGTGTTGTGTGTTTGTTTCAGGATTGTTTTCTGTGTAGTGCCTGTGGTCATTCTTGTTCCTGTGTGAGGCTTCTTCAGTGTAAAATGTGTTTGTCGTGAGTTGTGTGTGTCTGAGGTGTGAGCACTGTGGAGTGTGTGTCTATGGTGAGTGCTTTTTTGTCTGTGTGAGCTGTGTGCACTGTGAAGTCTCTGTGCATGGTATGTGGTGTGTTTATGTGTGAGGTGTGTGCACTGTAGAATGTGTGTGTGTTCCACAGTGTGTGTTTGTGTGAGGTGTGTGCACTGCGGAGTAAATGTGCTGAGTGGTGTGTGCCTGTGTAAAATGTGTGCACTGATTGTGTGTGTTGAAGGTGTGTGGTGACTGACGAGTGACAGTGTGAGGAGTCTGCATTGTGGATAGGGTGTCACGTGATTGGTGTTTGTCTGTGAAATGTGTGTGCATTGTGGTGGGTATTTGTGGAGTTTGTGTGTTGCATGCTGTGTGTTTCTGTGACGTGTGTGTTCTCAGGAGTGTCTGTGAGTGTGGTGAGTTTTGTATGTCTGAGATATGTGTACTGTGGACTCTGTAGTGTTTGCGGAATGCGTGCTGTGTCCCTTTGTAAGGTGTGTACACTTTAAAGGGTGTGATTTTGGTGAGTTGTGTGTATGTGTGAGTTGTGTAAACTTTGGAGTGTGTGTGATGAGTGGTGTGGGTATGTGTGAATTGTTTGCACTGTGTAGTTTGTGTGTGATGAGTGGTGTTTTTCTGTGTGAGGTGTTTGCACTGTGGTGAGTGTGTGTTGTTTTCTGTCTGTGGGAGATTTGTGCTATGTGGAGTGTGTGCATGAAATGTGTGTATTAAGTGGTGTTGCTTTGAGATGTATGCACACTAAAGTGTGTGTTGAGTGTGTGTTGTGTGGTTTGTGTCTGTGTCTAAAGTCTGCATATTGGAAGGTTTGTGGAGTGGGTGGTGTGTGTATGTGTAAACTGAGTGCAGTGAGTAGTGTCTGTGGTAAGTGGTATGTCTGTGTTTGTTGTCTACCGTGTGGATTCTATGTATGGTGAGTTTTGCGTGCCTGTGTGTTTTTTGCAATGTGAATTGTGTGTTGGGTGAGTGGTGTGCGTTTTTGTGAGGTGTCTGCACTGTGCAGTTTGCGTATGTTTGTGTGGTGAGTGGTGTCTGTGTGAGGTCTGTGCTCAGTGGAGTTTGTGTGTGGTCGGTGGTGTGTGGTTTGTTAGGTGTGTTAACTGCACAGTATATGTTTGCAGTGAGTGTCGTGCCTGTTTGTGGTGTTTGCAATGCAGAATGTGTGTGTGGTGAGTGTTGTGTGTCTGTGTAAAATGTATTTACATGTTCATGTGTGTTGTCAGTTGTGTGTCAGTAAGATATTTTTTAATGTGGAGTGTGTTTGTCTAGTGGTGGTTGTGTGAGATGTGTGTACTATGAAGTGTGAGTGTGGTAACTGCTGCGTTTGTGTGAGTTGTGTGAGCTGTGAAGTCTGTGGTTGGTGAGTTGCGTGTACCTGTGTGAGGTGTGTGTACTTTTGAATGTCTGTGTGGTGAGAGTTGTGTCTCTGTTAGGTGTGTTCACTGTGTAGTGTGTGTCTTCAGTAGTGTATCTATATGAGGTGTATTCTTTTTGCAGTGTGTGTCGTGAGTGTTGTGTTTCTTTGTGAGGTGTTTGCAGTGTTGGGTGTGTGTGCGGGTTTAGTGTTGTGTATTGGTGAGTTGTGTGCACTGTGCAGTACATGCTTCTAAGAAAGTGTGCATGTCTGATTTGTTTGCACTCTAAAATTTGTGTGTTTGCAGTGCGTGTTTGTGTGAGGTCTGTTCATCATGGCATATGTGTGGTGAATAGTTTGTGTCTGTGTAAAATGTGTGCACTGAGTGTATTTGTTGAGTGTGTTTGGTGACTGGTGTGTGACAATGTGTGGTGCCTGCATTGTGGATAGGGTTTGAGGTAATTTGTGTGTATCTGTGTGATGTGGGTGCATTGTGCTGTGTGTGTAGTTTGTGTGGTGCATGCTGTGTGTCTCTGTGAGGTGTCTGTTGTGGAGATTTTGCGATGAGTGGTGTATATCTCAGGTATGTACACTGTGGATTGTGTGTGAAGTGAGTGGGGTGCATTGTGTGTTTCTGTGTAAGCTGTGTGCACTGTGAAGGGTTTGTGGTGAGTTGTGTAAATGTGTGAAATGTGTGCATTGTGGAGTGTTTGTGAAATGAGTTGTGTGTGTCTGTGTAAAGTGTGTCCACTGAGTTGAGTGTGTTTGTGTTGAGTTTTGCGTCTCAGTGAGGTTTGTGCTATGTATAGTTTGTGTGTGAAGAGTGTGTATTAAATGGTGTGTGTCTATGTGAGGTGTATACACAATGGCGTGTGTGATTTGAATGGTGTGTGCCTGTTTGGAGTGTCTGCACTTTGCATTGTGTGTGCAGTAGGTGGTGTGTGTCTGTGAGGTGAGTGCAGTGTTTAGAATGTGTGTTAATTGGTATATCTGTGTTTTGTGTCTGCACCGTGGATTCTGTTTGGTGAGTCTTCTGCGTGTGTTAGCTGTGTGCACTGTGCAGTTGTGTGTTTGTGTTGTGAGTGGTGTGTGTCTGTGTGAGGTGTGTGCACAGTGGAGTGTGTGTGGGGTCAGTGGTTTGTGTCTTTGTGAGGTGTGTTCACTCTACAGTGAGTGTTTGCGGTTAGTGGCTTGCATGTTTGAGGTGTCTACACTGCGGAATGTGTTTGTGCTGAATGTTGTGTGTCTGTGTGATATATATTTTCATTGTAGTGTGTGGTCAGTCGTGTGTTATTATGAGGTTTTTATAATGTGGAGTGTGTGTGCCATGAGTGGTGTTTTCGTGAGGTGTGTGTACTATGGAGTGTGAGTGTGGTGACTGCTGTGTCTGTGTCTGAGTTGTGTATTGTGGAGTGTTAGTTTGGTGAGTGGTGTGTGCCTGTGTGTGGTTTGTGCACTGCGAAATGTGTGTGTGGTGAGTGTTGTGTGTCTGTGTGAGGTGTGTTTACTGTGTAGTGTGTGTGGTCACTCTTGTTTCTGTGTGAGGTGTCTTCACTGTTAAGTGTGTGTGTCATGAGTATTGTGTCTGTGTGAAATTTGTGCACTGTGGAGTGTTATATGTGTGGTGAGTGCTGTGTCTATGAGAGATATGTG
>JAPYYA010002247.1:0-14205 GCA_028533165.1 Leontopithecus rosalia
TCCTCCTTCCCTCCCTTCCTGCCTTCCTCCCTTCCTCCCCGCCCCCCCCAAAAAAAAGATTAAAAAAAAAAAGTTAAGAGCTTTTGCACAGCAAAAGAAACAATCATTAGAGTCAACTATCAACTAACAGAATGGGAAAAAATTGTTGCAATCTACCCATCTGACAAAGGGCTAATATCCAGAATCTACAAAGAACTAAAACAAATTTACAAGAAAAAAACAACCAAACCCATCAAAAAGTGGGCAAAATATATGAACAGGCACTTCTCAAAAGAAGACATTTATGTAGCCAACAAACATGAAAAAAAGCTCATCATCACTGGTCATTAGAGAAATGCAAATCAAAACTACATTAAGATACCACCTCACACCAGTAAGAATGGTAATCACTAAAAAATCAGGAGACAACAGATGCTGGAGAGGATGTGGAGAAATAGGAACACTCTTACACTGTTGGTGGGAGTGTAAATTAGTGCAACCATTGTGGAAGACAGTGTGGCAATTCCTCAAGGATCTAGAAATAGAAATACCATTTGACCCAGCAATCCCCATTACTGGGTATATACGCAAAGCATTATAAATCATTCTATTATAAAGACACATGTATACATATGTTCATTTTAAAAAAGGAAAAAACCTTTACTCTTTGGTAGAAGGAAGACTTAACTTTTGTCTCTTATATTTCCCTTCTTTTTTGGTAGTTCATTCAAAAGGCAAACAAAAATCTCTATCTTTTTTTTTTAATTATGCTTTAATTTCTGGGGTACATGTACAGATCTTGCAGGATTGTTACATTGGTATACCATGCCATGATGGTTTGTTGCCTCCATTCCTCCATTGCTACTGTTTACAATAGCAAAGACCTGAAACCAACCCAAATGCCCATCAACAATAGACTGCATAAGGAGAATGTGGCACATATACACCACAGAATACTATGCATCCATAAAAAAGGATGAGTTCATGTCCTTTGTAAGGAAACGGATGAATCTGGAAACTATCATTCTCAGCAAACTGACACAAGAACAGAAAACAAAACACCACATGTTCTCACTCATAAGTGGGTGTTGAACAGTGAGAACATATGGACACAGGGAGGGGACTATCACACACTGGGGTCTTTCAGGGGGTGGGGGGGCTAGGAGAGGGAGGAAAGGGAGTGGGGAGATTGGCAAGGGATAACATTAGGAGAAATACCTAATGTAGGTGATGGAGGAACAGAGGGAGCAAACCATCATGGCATGGTATACCAATGTAACAATCCTGCAAGATCTGCACATGTACCCCAGATTTTAAAGCATAATTTAAAAAAAAAAGATAAAGATTTTTGTTTGCCTTTTGAATGAACTATCAAAAAAGAAGGGAAAGACAAGAGACAAAAGTTAAGTCTTCCCTCTATCAAAGAGTAAAGGTTTTTGCCTTTTTAAAAATTTTTAAGTCATCATTTTGGTTAAATGAATGACTTACAGTAACCTGAAATTCTATTTCATAATATCAAGTATTTTAAACCTTTAACATATTTGATAGCCTCCTCAAAATCAAATTTCAGCTTCAAAATTGTCTTTTCTGACATCTAACTTTGGGACAGTCCAGAGGGCCCCTGAAGCATTTAAAAGGGAGGTAAACAGGATTATCTGGCATATTAAGTTACATGGGAAACACTGGCAAAAATAAAAATAATGTTTTAATCTTCAGGTTATATTTTAGTGAATTATATTAATATATGTTCAAAAATTATATGGTACTTCTAAAATTCCATTATATCTGAGTATATGCTATCTGTCATAATTAAAGTTATTATGTTTATTGTAGACCAAAGAAATAACCAAATTTCTTTGTCAACTGCATTTTTAACTATAACTATTTAAAGTCATTTCCAAAGTTAACTGCTTGATGCTGATGCAGTTTCTCAAAACTTCAAAGGCACAGTGCCTTTTAGGAGGTTCATGATAGATGGAGAGGTCCTTGAGAAGCACTCTTGAAAAACAAGTTTCGTGTCATTTGAACTGGGTAAGAATTCCCGGAATTTTAATGAAAAGACTGACTAGGTTATAAAACTGCTAATCCAATCAGAACAAAAATTAATTATATACCAGGGAAATACTTTGCCAGATTTTCATGCTAAATGAGCAAATACTGAAATTATTAAGATATACAATTTGAATAAAATCCATGGTCTAAGTCAATTTACCTATGATAGCTCATCAGTTATCAGTGCTATATACCTAATTTAGAGAATCAAGTCCAATGTTAAGCATGGACTCAAGGAAAACCAGAACATCTGCCTTGTCCTTCCTGAGTCCTTAAACCTTTTATTATTAAAAGTTCTGCATTTCATGACTCATCATGGAAAAGATAATCTGATCCAAATTAAATATATTGATGTGGTGACTTATAAACTGTGAATAATTTATAACCAATGTTTTGTTCCATATTCCTAAAAAAAGACAATCAAAGCTTCAAGTATATTTGGCTACCTGATGGCCCATTTAAACATTTATAAAGGGATTTCATTTGTCATTTTCAATGCATGTTTTCTGGTTGTATAAAAACTTTCCCATGCAAGAGGGCTGATGTTATAACACTAAATTATTGTAACACAAGGTAGTATCATCAGGTCAAGAAAGCTTTTTATGGTTTTGAGGACAATCAACCCCTTCACAATCTAGAATCCGAAAACTGGATCTTCTGAGAACATGAGAGAAAAACTGACCTTGCCAACCACACTGCAACAAAACTGAAACCTTGAAATTTGGGTTCATAATCTCACAACTGAGAAGGGTCCCTCCACACTCTTGGAACTGTAAACCCATTGGAACCCTTAAGCTAAACAGAGAAATTTATCCCCAGAAGAAGATGGCATCCTTGATGTGAACAGCTTTTCCCAAGATCACAGATTAAGATTTCTCTACTATCATGAGACTCTTATCTTTGAATATTTTTCCTTGCTTATGCCTCTATGAACAATATAAGTAGAAAAGAGGTCTGTTGTGTGCACTTATGGGATATATTTTTATTTGTGAAGAATTTTGCAGCCAGTCTTTTACATGGATAACCTTACACTTGGATAGAAAAAGAGGAAGGCCCAACGTAGGTGAGAAACTTTGCCTCATAATCAGTCAGAGACAGAACACTGGTTCAGACTTCTTAACTCACATCATGGGTTAAAAGAAAACATTGCCTAAAGGCCTTCAATCCTCTGGAATGGCATCATTTGTTAGATCCTTTTTCCATGGTTTGGAATAAAAGAGGCAATGATTACAAATGTATCCCTCATGATAGACTCTATAGTATGATAGGCTTTATATACTCTAAAGGCTATAGTTACATAACAGACTTTAAATTCTCTTGTTAAAAGTTATGCTAAATAGTAAAAGTGGCTAAACAGAGAAGTATCTGTGCAGACACTGCCACTTTCGGCCTATGGAGAAAACACCAGGTATTATAGAAATTCAGTTGAAGGGGATTAATGAAAAACCTACTTAGCTAAGCAAGACTCCTTATCTAGCTCATTCTTTGATCTACTTGAGTTTTGGTGATTTGATTTATCAGAAACGTAGGTAAGAATATTCCAAATTCTTGCTATTATCCTCCCAATAGTCATAATAGTAGTCTCCCTAGTGTGCTATATTCTCTCAAAGGTTTCAAATGTTTGCATGTAGCCATCTCTAGAATATCTAATGGTCTTTCTTCAAGTAGAATGACAAGAGCTGAAAGAAATGTGTGACCATTGTCACCATGACAATACTGTAACCTATGAATGATGTGCTGAGGCTGGAAACCCAAAGTTTCAACTGGTGCTGGAGAGTGGTGCAAAGGCCCTAAGTTTTGGTCACACTCTCACGTAAGTGAGAACGTAACCAAAAAGGAGGAATTTTTTTTAAACAAAATTATGGGAGGCCATTGTTTTAGACTGAGCTCACTCACTAGGCCCCAACAGACCAAACCAAACAAAAATGGAGTTGCTCAGGCTAAATGTGACAAAAGCAAATTTTAAGACTTTACGAAAACACATAGATCCTAGAGTAGAAAAAAAGGTTTTTTTTTTTCTCCTATCAACAGGACATTCAAGCATAAAGAGATACCCTTGTTCCTACCTTTGCCAAACTCACTATTAATACTGTTTCCTGGTGGGTTTCAAGACCAAATAAGTACATTTACTAAAATGATAGCAACATCAATGACCAAAAGTGGGGAATTACTAAAGCAAACCAAATATGGCCTGAGAAGGACTCTATACTTCTGTATTCGAGTCTTTGTGGATAAACTGCAACCTAACTTAATAGGTTGACAAGACTGAAAACCTAATCTAGGAATATGTCTCTGTAACAATAGCTGAATCTCAGCCAACCCCAGCAAATACATCACTCACACACTGCTAAGTGATCAAACCATGTTCAAATCAGGCAAACACCAACCAATCTATAACCAATCCAGATGTTCTGAACTTCACTTCCAATTTCTGTATGTCATTTTTTTGTCTATAAATCTTCCACCACATGGCTGTACTAGAGTCTCTTTGAATTTGCTGTAATTCTGCAGGCTGTTAAGCATGCATCCAACTGAAGAGGCAACACAAACAGGCTTTCTGTGAGCACAGGGTTGTTTATTCACCTAGGTGCGAGCAGGCTGAGTCCAAAAGGGAGTCAGTATGGAGGTGTGGGGCAGAGCAGGTTTTATAGGCCAGGGCAATGAGTGGAAAGTTTTAGCTCAGGGTTGGTTGTTGTTGACTCAGTGGGTTGATTAGTCGTCTGAAATAGAAACCTGTTGTCCTTCTTTGTGGTGTTCTTGTTTCAGACTTTCAGGCTCCAGGAAGGCATCTGGAGGTATACATGCGGGTAACAGAGTTCATAATGGCTTGACAACAGTGCTGTTATCTTAGGAGGACCTAACATCCCTGTCTTTTTAATAAGAAGAGGAGGGGCGCTGGGCAATGTTTCTCAGGGCTTCTTCTAGTGGGATTTGGGGTGGCATGGGAGGCTAACTGGGAGAGAGATTTGGGGGCAAGGGGTGATACTGGGGGACTCAGGAATAGCACTGTTGCACTGACTGATTGGTGATCGCTTGAATGCAATTTTGTACGAACTGAGAAGCTAGTCAGAAGAGTCAAGGTCCAAATGAGAGAAGAATGATAGAAACAAGGGGACCTGCCAGCGGGAGGAGCCATGGTGCCCAACTCCAAAGATTACTCCAGGCGTCTGAAAGGCATTACCTGATTTTAGAGGCATTTTCAGTTCACTGTTAGGCAGCATCTTGTACCAGGCTACACTGGTTAGTATAAAAACAGCATTCTTCTCCTAAAAAGGTACATAGCCCACCTTTTTCAGTGGTAAGGAGGTCTAAACCTGGATGGTTTTGAAGTGTAACTGTTGCTAAAGAGTTTATTTGAGATTGGGGAGTGAAGATGGATTTTGCTATGTCCTCTAAATTGAAAGATCTTTAGAAAGAGCATGATAGTAAGACAGGGATGTGGACAGCCCTGCTATTCCTGTCCCTATAGCAGTGGCAATTCCCAGTCCTATTAGCAGGGGTATTCGATGCACAGCTATGCACTGATGGACCTGGGCTTTAACAGGGACCAGTAAACTTTGGTTCCCTGGGGCAATGCCTATTTTAGGGCTTATAAAGACTAGGATGCAGGTGCCGGTCCAGTTAGTGAGGAGGCCGAGGTAAGCTGACGTCCCGCACAAGAAATTCCTTGGCTGGATAAGCAGAACTGGTTGTGTATATTGAAGATGTGTGTGAGTTTATTATTCTCATGTTTCCATACGCCCAGGGTTCCTGCTAAGATGGCTGCGGTGAGTGGCTGGAAAGTGGTGGTTGGGTAATGTGAATGGCTCCATTTGTTTTGTTTCCCACTAGAGGAGGTACCATTTTGTATCTACTAGGGGACATTCAGAGGAGTGATTAAAAGTGGGTATAAGAAAGCATTTATTAGTTGTGGAGCTGTGTTACAATGGGTCCGCAGTGAATAGTCATGCAAGGGGTATGCCTGCCAACACAAAACCCTGATTGTTTATTAAGCAAAGAGGTGCTGCTGACTTTTCGGGGGTCCTGTAAAGCAGACAGGTCGGCTAAATGAAGCAGTCTGGGTGACTAGAAAGTTCTGACAGTCGGCTGGGGCTTGGAGTTGTAAAGTAAAGTTGCACTGATGGGGTAGTAGGTGGCTAAGAGGTAGGCCTGAGGATAGATTGCATTGGAAGCATAAAGGGGCCTGAAAAGTTAAAGTAGCATTTACGGAACCGTTTTTTTTTTTTTTTTGGTGGGGTAGGGGAATGGGTTCCTATGATTACATATAAGTATTCCTTTAATTGTGTATAAATGTATTTGGTTGATGTTTTTATATTTTACATTAACTAGACACTACAGAAGAATTAGCTGTACTTCTAAAAACCCACTCTCTTCACCTTCAGCAACTTTATGGTGAGCCTTTGGCCGCAATATATACTACCCAAACACAGGACATCTGTCTGGTAAAAAGTAAGTAAATAAATACCTACCTTAAAACTACATGATTCAAATGTAATAAGGAGAGTAAAGAGAAGAGAAAAATACATCTTAGAAATATCTAACATGACTCTTTAAAAAAATATGCAAGAATATAAAGCAGGTCCTTTGCATCCTTAAATTCATGCTGAGTGAAAATTTGAAATTGCTTCTGCTGGGAATTGCTAATTTTGCATTCTAAATGGTGAAATATATGATAGCATTACTGCCCCCCAAAATGCCAGTATGTGTCATTTTACTTTTAATCATAAAATTAATAATAAGAATAAATGCATATCAGAGACTGGCCAATATGAGCAAGAAAAAGCATCTCTAGTAATCATTTACAACACTTGCAAACCATTTATGTCTTCCTCAAGCAGAAAAAAAAATGACGTAAACTAAATAAAACAAAAAGTCACAGTACAACTGCATTTTAACCCCATGTTCTTACCAATTACTTGAAGGCAACAATCATGTGACTCTCTTCTATAGCACTGAAAAATAATATTCTCAGTTATGACTGCCAGGTACCATAGCTTGATAAGCATTCAGTTAAATGCTTTAAAAGGGGGCAAGGGGAGAAGTCATTTACCTTCAGTAACTAAGGCATCAAAAACTCACAAATACATGTCTAGAGATTTTCATAAAATCAAGGGAAAACTGAGCTTCTGGTTTTTCTTTTACTAGCAAATTCCATTAACCAGAAAATCCAATTTCTCCAAGTAATAAGTTCAGGCATTGCACACAGTGTTTAATAATCACTAATAATATTCATTATAATAATTTTAACAATTCAATTGAATTTTTAGCCATAATTCAAAGGCCTAAACTGAAGATTTCCTCTATTTAAACTGACCTGAATTATTTAAAAATAAAATTACATAATGGATAATGCTCTACTTCTGAACCATACTATTTATTATTAATAAAAGTAGCTTACCTTCTACCTTATCAGATCTCTTTCATTCAGGCAATCAATAATTCAACATTTTTTACATGCATAAATTTCTAACTATACTGCAGACACCTCCCTAAATATAGGAACATACTAAAATTTTTATCCTGTAGAATTTTCACAGCACTTAACAGATGCCTAATAATTTGGTACATATGGGAAATTTTTACATATCTGAATTAGAATAATACCCAAATGGTCTCTTAGATGAAGCTGTATACCACAGTTGATAAAGATGAAGCAAAGTAGTGGAATATAGTAGTTAAATAATTTGGTACATATGGGAAATTTTTACATATCTGAATTAGAATAATACCCAAATGGTCTCTTAAATGAAGCTGTATACCACAGTTGATAAAGATGAAGCAAAGTAGTGGAATGTAAGTATAATTGGGATAAGGTGACATTAAGAACTTGGGTCATTAAAATATAACACAGTGACATCAGCAGGAATAATGGAGTTAAGGAACTCCAAAATTCCTTTCCTCCATAAAGCAAGAACAATAGTAGCAAAAAGTGTTAAAGTCTACTTTTTTCAAAACTCTAGAAATTAATCAAAGGCTTGCATCAATCTAGGGAGAATGTATTACAGAAAAATGGCTGATTTTCATTAAGAACAGCAAGTTTGATGGCATTTTAATCTCATCCCTCTATTCCCACTACCATCAGAACCCTAAAAATCAGGACGCTCAAAATCACAATAAAATCCAGCAGCCTAGCAGCCACCTGGAGGGACAAAATAGGGTTGGAGCTCCTGTAAAACCCCATTCCCAGAAATTGTCATTATTGATCTGTCTGGCAGTTCCCTGGAAAACACCACTCCTTTACTTGTCTTTATTTAACCTGACTCAGAGCTTGCCTAGTGCCAATAACCTTTCCCCAGATGGCATTTGCCAAAAACGAACAGGGCCAACTGTTTAACATCAAGCTGCCTGAGGTGGCAGTAAGAGTTGGGGCAAACAACAAGCTAACCAGAATCTTAAAAGTAAAAGCTCGTAATGAAATGTCAATAAGGGGTTTTGATAAGATCCAACATATTCCTTGAACTCTAGATGACCAAGCTCACGCAAGTGCTCAGTAAAGAATTGAAAAGGCTACCTATGTTTGACCTCTTGCTACCCTTGAAGCTCTGTACAAGTGGGAGCTAAAAGCTAACGTAGAGTTATTAACTGCCTGTCTAAGCACTGAAGGCATGCCCCACCATCATGCACACAGAGACTGTCAGCAAAGGCTGGGAGACTCATTGCTTCCAAACATTAAGGAAATAACTATCCAATCATTAGCTGCCCAGTACTAACCATGCAGAGACTTTGGTGGCCACACATGAAAAGCATACAAAGTTTACAAAGAGTTCAGGAGTCACTATGCAAACAAATAACAAGAGCAGCAACAAGAAGAAACCCTGAAGAGGAGAATCTGATTTCCAGAGTTACCACATTAGATATTATGTGACTAATTTTCAGCAAAAAAGTGTGAGACATGCAAGAAAAAAGGATGGTCTGTACAGAGAGAGAAAAAAGGCAGTTAATTGTCCCTAAGAAAGCTCAGACATTGGACTTAAGAAACAAAGACACTAAAGTATTTTCTCTAAATATTTTCTTAGATATAGTTTCAGAGAGCTAAAGGAAACCATATATAAGTATGATAACAATATCTCACCAAATAAAGATTGTTAATGAAAGGACACAGATTACAAAAAAGAACAAACATTGTGGAGTTAAAAAGTATAATTTAATTCAAAAATTCACTCAAAGAGTTCAACAGCATATTTGAGCTGGCACAAAAATCAGTGAACTTGAAGATAGGTGAACTGATACTATCCAGGCCAAGGAACACAAAGAAAAAAATGAAGAAAAACAAAGCATCAAAGACCTATAGGAAATCATCAAGCATACCAAGATATGCATAATGAGAATACCAGAAAAAGAGGAGAAAAAGCAGAAAGAACATCAGAAGAAACAATGTGAGGAAACTTCTCAAATTTCACAAAAAATATTAATCTATACATCTAAGAAGCTCAATAAACTCAAAGTAGGATAAAAGTCAAGAGATCCACACTGTAACACATCATAACCAAACTTTCAAAAAATAGAGAATATTGAAAGCAAGAAGAGAGAAGCAACTCATTACAAATAGGGAATCCTCAATAAAATTTTATATCTGATTTCTCATTAGAAACTATGGAAGCCAGAGGCAGTGGGAAGATACATTCAAAATCCTAAAAGAAAAAGATTACCAATTAAGAATTCTAATTCCAGCAAAACTACTCTTTGAATATGAAGAAATTATGACTTTCTTAGATAAATAAAACCAAAGAGAATATAAGGTAGCACATCTTACTGATGAGAAATCCCAATGGGGTTCCCTCAGGCTGAACTGAAAGGATAATACATAGTACTTGAATCTACCTAAAGAAATTAAGAACATTAGTAAAGATATCTACATAGGTAAATATAAAAGACAGTACAAATGTTTTTTTGTTTGTGACTCTCTTTTCTCAATGTGATTTAAAAGCCAACTGCATAAATCAAGAATTATAAATCAGTGTTAATGGACACTGTATTAATGTAGAAAGATGTAACTTATGTAATACTAGCATGAAGGACGGGGAGATAATCTATAGAAACAAAATTTGCAAACTTAAATTTCGATAGTACTAACCCAAACTAGATTGTTCTAAGATACTATTTGTAATTCCCAGGACAACCACTAAGAAAATAGCTCAAAAAATATTTTGTAAAAGAAATATCAAGGCTGGGCACAGTGAATTCACAACTTTATTCCAGCACTTTGGAAGGCCAAGGTAAGAGGATCGCCTGCAGCCAGGAGTTCAAGACCAGCCCAGGCAACATAATGAGAACCCGTCTCTGCAAAAAATAAAAAAAATTAACCTGACATGGTGGCACATACCTGTAGTCCTAGCTACTAGGGAGGCTGAGGCAGGAAAATCACTTGAGCCAAGGAGCTGGAGGCTGCAGTGAGCTATGATGGTACCACTACACTTCAGCTTAGGCGATTCTCTTAAAAAAAAAAAAGAAAGAAAAAAAGATACATCAAGGAAATTAAAATGGTGAATTAGAAAATACATACTTAATACAAAAGAAGGCAAAGAAAGCAATAATGGAGTAATAAGGAATGACAAAAAATTACTTGATATACAGAAAAAAATAGTAAAATGACAAGCACAAATCCTACCTTAGGCATTAGTAAATACATTAACTGTAAATGGTTTCAACACTCCACTCATAAGTCACAAATTGCCAGAGTGAATAAAAAGATAAATTAATAAATCTCTTCTGCATAACCAACAAGAGACAAAACTTAAACTATCAAAATATCTCATGAAAACTACCACTGATTAAACATTCTTCTCATTCAGCAAAATAGAAAATAAGTATTCAACTTATCTTCTGATTCAGGGTGGCCCATTTAATGCCATTAAGCTTTCAGAGGCATATTTTGTTTTTCATGCCCAATTTGGGCAAATTAAACAAAAGATCTAACCTAATTTTAAGTTGTCTGTATAAAATTCATAATTAAAATCATACTTAATCTCATCTTTAATTACTGTCTTTTACTGATGTCTAAGCATGTAGTTTTTAAATAATATTCATGTAAGCCCCTGTCAGTGAAGCACATTCATAGATTAATGGATCTTACATAACACCGCTGCAATGTCTTTACTACAATTGCAGAAGTTGTGAATTCTCATCTCATAAGTAGCTTTTTAAAATGATTACATAGATCTACTCTTTAATCGAGATTAAAATTGAGATCTCTTTAAAAGAGATCTACTCTTTTTAAAATGATTACATAGATCTACTCTTCACAGGCTGAACATATTAAAAAAGGTAGGACATGATAGACACAGAAAAGTCAACCTTCTGAATACATAGAAAAATTATTTCATACTTCACAAACTAATTATTTCATTCACATAGTCCATGTTGAAATGTAAATACCAAAATGTACGTATCCTTCTAAAAAAACAAATTGTTACCAGAATTTATAACAGGGCTCACTTTATAAATTAACATTATTTCGATCTTCATTTACTAAACCTATAATTACAAAACTCTTCACATTTCAAAATAAATTGTTGAATACTAATCACAGTAAAAATGATCCTAATTATTTAAGTAAGAGTGTATAGCACAAAGCCAACAATAATCTTTGTGCCATTTAGAAAATAAAAATAGATTTAAGAGGATATAAATTTGGATAAACATTTCAGAAGTACTGATACCTTCTCATGCTAACTTATTAATGTGCTTAGTAAGTTTATTGCTATCATTAAAATTAATATATTCAAAATAAACACGATATATATAAAATACCTAAAAGAACCCACTACTACTAGTATAGCCTATGAACAAAAGCACAGATTGAGGAAGACGTGTGAGAAACTCAAGCTCTACTGCTTACTATTAATATAAACCTTAGGTAAGTTTGTTCACTTGGAGACTCAATTTCCTTTGCCTATGAAATGGGAAAAATGTCACTACCAAAAACTGGCAGTTGGAATTCAATAAAACAACATACATAAAGGGGTTTACATGATGCTAAGCACAAAGATTTCTATAATTCTTAAGAAGAGCACAGGTGGTATATTATATTACACATAATTCATCAGGAATTCTGTATAGATCAGTGGAAACAAAATAGTACAGGCAGAAAAGTCATTGAATGATTACAGACTCAAAACCACTTAAAAATGGTTTGAACTGGACCAATCTCTAAGGAACTCTGTTTCTGAAATTCAAAGATTCTTCCTTAAAGTGATTCCCAAAAAGCCAATGATACTCCAAATTTCTTACAATAAATAGCCTAAAGAACAAATTCCAAGAACACCAAACAGAGGCAGTGGATAATAAGAACCTATTAAAAAATTATTTGAGTAATATCATATTTTTATAAATTATTTTGAAAAATTATCAAACAAATATTTAATGTTAATTTCAACAGGGAAAGCTAAAATACAATTTTACTGCTTCACAATAAGAAAATTATTAAATTTCTTATATGGATGGGCATATTATTAATATATGGCCACATACATTAATACAATTTTACCACTTCACAATAAGAAAATTATTAAATTTCTATATGGATGGGCATATCCATATAACACAATAACCCATAGCCATTACATAACAAGTTCTCAAAATAACTCATGGTATAGGTACTCACAATGTGATTCTTAGTTAAAAGAGCAAAACATAAAACAATATTAACAATTTTGTTTTTTAAATATGTTTGCAACCGAAAAGACTGAAAGAAAAGCCACCAAATGTTTACAGCAGTTACCTCAGATTACTGAAAATGGGGTATTTTTTATAGTCTTCCTTTATTTCCAATTTTCTACTATAATCAACTATTATGTTCACAATAAAAAAAATACAACAACATCCATTTATGATTAAACTTTAAAACGCTAAGTAGGAGTTAAAGAGAACTTCCTCAGCTAGATCAAAATGATATCCACAAAAAACTCACAGCTAACTACTCAATGGTAAAAGACTACATGCCTTCTCTACTAAGATGAAGAGCAATGCAAGGTTATCTGCTCTGATGTGACTTGTTCCAGTTTACATAAGTAGAGGTCCTAGCCAGTGCAATGAGACAAGAAAACAAAATAAAAGGCGAACAAATGAGAAAATGTGAAACAAAGCTGTCTCTACTAGCAGACAGCAGTAGCAACAAAAGTAGCTACAAAAGCTACTAGAACTAATTTGTGAGTTTAACAAGGTTGTAAGATTCAAAAACTTAAGATAGATATTAAAAGACTGATGTACTTACATAAATAATTGGAAATTTTAAAAATTTCAAAGGTTACCATTGAAGCAGCACCAAATAACATAAAACACTCAGATACAAATGTTAACAAAATATATGCAACATTTTTATGCTGAAAGCTTAAAAACAGAGGAAATCAAAGACCAGTACATACAGAAAGGTTGTTTCATTTTGTTCTTTCCCTTGAAACAGGGTCTTACTCCTTTGCACAGACTAGAATGCAGTGGCATGATCACAGCTCACTGCTGCCTCAACCTCCCAGGCTCAATAAACCCTCCCACCTCAGCCTTCCAAGTAGCTGGGACTACAGGTGCAGGCCAACATGCCCAGCTCATTTTTCTAATTTTTATAGAGATGGGGTTTCACCATGTTGCCCAGCCTGCTCTCAAACTCCTGGGCTCAAGCAATCCTCTCACCTTGGCCTCCCAAAGTGCTGGGATTACAAGCATGAGTCATATTTAATATCAATTTCAATATTTAAACTTCAAATTAAACTTAAATTAAATTTCCTGGCTCTGTGCCAGGAAAGGTATTTTATTAACAGATTAAAAAACAATGTTTTTAAGATGTCAATTCTCCCCAAATTGATCTATAACTTTGATGCAATCATAATAAAAATTCAAAAATGCTTTTATATAGAAATAAAGAGATTCTAAAATTTACATGGAAAGAAAAAGGGGGGGCACCATTGGTGGTGCCTGCCCATATGGGGGCATAGCACCAGGAAGGTATCCGGGCATGCCTTGATGATGACCACCATACTGACCATGACGTG
Source organism: Leontopithecus rosalia (assembly GCA_028533165.1). Classification (NCBI taxonomy): domain Eukaryota; kingdom Metazoa; phylum Chordata; class Mammalia; order Primates; family Cebidae; genus Leontopithecus; species Leontopithecus rosalia. The sequence goes on from JAPYYA010002247.1 coordinate 14,016, forward strand.
GCATTGGGGGTCTCATTCCTTGTTGCTGTGGGATGCCTGGCTGTGGTGGCCTTCAGGATATTATTCAGGAAAACTTTCCTAAACTAGCAAAGCAGGACAATATTCAACCCCAGGTAATACAGAGAACATCACAAAGATATTCCTCAAGAAGAGCAACCCCAAGGCACATAATCGTTAGATTCACCAGGGT
>JAPYYA010002248.1:0-14200 GCA_028533165.1 Leontopithecus rosalia
AGCAAGCATAAATCCAACTGCCATTTTATACAACCTGAAAGTTACATAATTATATTACCAGAGAATCACAGACTATTCTGACCATCATTAAAACATGTGTTGAAAAAATAGAGCACTTTGTTTTGTACCTGGCGTCCCAGAAGGTAAGAATAGAAGCTCCTCCAGCCCCATGTCCTCGTTGATTGTCATGGTTATCCACAAAGACAAGTGCTCTGTCAGAAGGCATGAAACCCCAACCTTCTCCCCAGTTCCTATTTTTGAAAAATAATATATGCAGTTATGTATTATTTCACAATAGTTTTAGAGGAACTTAATCGTGCATCTCTTTCTGCATGTCATCAGAAGATTAAACTCTCTAAGTAAATGGTTATCATATATATATATATATACACACACACACATATGCACACACACTCCATACACAAACACAAGTAACCTACATATACAGACCATATTTGTATATACATGTAATAGAATCCTTGAATTCTATTCATATTACAGATATAAGATTTTTGTTATTAAAAAATTTCCTTTTGGAGGTTTCAGCATATTCTAATTTAGAGGTATTCCAGAAGATCAATATCCATATCACATTATAAAGAATGTCAAAATAGATTAAAATAAGCTTCAATACTATATTGTTATAATATAAATGTTTTAAAACTTTAAATTAATATATGTAAGTTCTACAGTATGGACATATTGCACATACTCTACAAATAATGGGATCATTTTAATAATAACCTGGCTTTAAAAGTTTATATGCAAACATCAGTCAAATCTAGTATATTCATTTCAAACTTAGAGGAAATCCCCAGGGATTGTTTAGGGTTCTTAGACATACCGCCTTGAGATGAACACTCTAAATACAAAAGATGATTGATTAGGGTATGGGGCACTCGAACACGTCTCATTAAAAACTGACTCCTTGATAGTTGTCTGAATAAGAAAGTTCTAGAAAATAACTCACACCTCACACTGGGGTAGTATGAAGAATAGATCTATGAGATAATTCAGGGGAAAAGTTGTATTTATTTACTTTAAGTAACACATCTTCTCTCCATTCCATTTGCGAATAACTGTGCCGAGTTTTGCACCATACTTGAATTCTGTCACCCGGCCATTTCCAAAGTACTGACTGCTTGTAATTGGCTCACCACCCAGATCAATTACCTAGTAGAAATTTAGGAAACAATAACAATTTTCATAAGGACTTTAAGTATTTTAACCGATATGGTAATATTATATACTACTTATTATTAGTTTTGGTCTTGTTTTCCTTTTTTTTTTTCCTAGCCTCAAGCACTCCTGTCACAGCTTTCCTGAGTGCTGAGATTGAAAGCAGGAGCCACCAGGCACAGTCCTATTTGTGAAATGAAATGCTCAAAACGCTTTTCTTATTCTTAATCTCAACAGGTAATATTCTTTTATTCTTTATTTTTTGATGAAGTATGCACTACAATATTGAAAGAAACATAATGTCAAGGTTACCTGTTGTCCTATGAGAATACTTACCTAATTTTTAGTCTTGTACATCAATTATAATAATAGGAACAGCTCACACTAACACAACATTTACTATCTGACTGACATTTTTGATAAATATTAATTAACTCCTTATTTTCCAAAGAAAATAAAGACGTAACTATTATCATTTTCCTACATTCTGTGTACCTCCATAAAACCTGTTGTGATAAAGAATTCGATATGCTCCATCTGAAGAAGAGGTTAGAGAACATTGTTTTATATAAATGACTCAGTCCTTATCCTACAGAAATTGCATTTTTAAGGGAATCTGCCATTGCTTTTCTAACAAATAAGATGACATTTTTATACATATATGTATTGATGTACCTCCTGGTAAATGAAAGGTTTACTTCCTTCAGGGAACCAGCTACTGTTTAGATTATGAAGTTTATCCAAAACTGCCTTTATGTCTCCAGGCCACATGTGCTTGGAAGCATCAAGTCTGAAGCCAGCAACACCAATGTCAATGAGATGGTTCATGTATTCGGCAACCTTGGAACGCACATAATCTTTCTCCAGTGCAAGATCCAGAAGACCAACCAGACGACAATCTCTGACCTGTTGAGATAAAAATGTTGTCATTGATTCACAAAACATCATTTTCACCTCAGAATACATTTGATTATTCATTGATTCAGTTATCAATCAATAGATATTCTGTAGTGACTTCTTTGCATTGGGTACTGAGGATGTTGACACCCTACTGTGGATATATCTTTGAAATATTATCTAGTAGAAAACAGAGAATTTAGGAAATAAAGTCAATGAGCTCTTTAATTGATTGGGAGCTTTTTAAAGGTGGGCAAATGTGTATTGATTAAACAATCTTGAATCAATTGTTAACATTTTTAAAACATGGATTTGAGTCTCTTAAAGTAGTCAAACCTGTTAACCTGTATCCCTAAGAGATTATATAATAATATTTAAAACGGAGTTCAATTAGCTGCATGTTTATAATAAAAGGCATATATCACTCTTAATCAGATCACTATCTTAAAAAAATTACCTGAGTAGCATCATTATAGTTCTCAATATCTCCACTTCCAGTTTTACATTTACCATCATTAAAATCCCATCCAGAATATGGGACTGCTGGAAACTCCCTATTTCCAGCGTTGAAGTAACTTCCACAAGTACTGCTTGTTCCTGCACCCACAGCATTACCGCACATATGATTAATCACAGCATCCACATAAATACGAACCTGGAAAACAAAGTTTCTACTTCAGTGTCACTTAGAGACAGGTAGAAATTTAAAGCGTTTTTGATTAAAGTTTATAGTGTGTTAATAAAACTCCAAAATATTTCCTTATATCTTATAACTATTTCCCTACAAGACCAAAAGTCAAATGTGAAAGGAAAGTAATGTGAACTAAATACCTACATCCATTCTAGATACATGGGCAAATATTTATAGGAATGATAAATTGAGAGAACCAGAAACTACCATCAATAGGAGGAAACGCAAAAAACTCTCAGTTGAGACTGGAGAGTTTACTGTTTTGGAAACTTCAATTGGTCACCATATGAAAGCCTGTTCTCTCTCTCTCTCTCTCTCTCTCTCTCTCTCTCTCATATATTTTATGTTCTGAGGTACATGTGCAGATCATGCAAGATTGTTAAACTGGGCCCCTTCCTTATACCTTATACAAAAATTAACTCCACATGAATTAAAGATTTAAACCTAAGACGTAACACCATAAAAACCCTAGAAGAAAACCTAAGCAATACCATTAAGGACTTAGGCATAGGCAGGGACTTCATGACTGAAACACCAAAAGCAATGGCAACAAAAGCCAAAATAGACAAATGGGATCTAATTAAACTTAAGAGCTTCTGCACAGCAAAAGAAACTATCATTAGAGTGAACACACAACCAACAGAATGGGAAATCCTGTACCCTGTACTTAGTATTTGAAGACAAATAAGGTAGACAGTAGTCTCCAGTTATGCTCCTCACTAAATAGAGAAGCTAGCTATTCATCATGAAAAACCCAAGAATTATGGATGGCGACATAAGTCATCTAAAAATGATAGCAAATATTGTAACTGGAATTTTTAATTACTAACCAGAAAAGTATTTCCAACAAATAAGGATAGCTATAATGGTTGAAATTTGATGTTTCCTTTCTAAGTAAAAATTCTGCTTTAAACTTTAACTTAACTCTTTAGTAGACAGACAGCACGTACACAAATACTTACAAAAGTGGAACATAAGGCAAATGTTAATTTTGAGTTACAAAGTATCAAGTGAAATAAAAAATTGAAAATACGGAAAACTTTCTGCTCCAAAGGAGCAAGAAATAGGAGAGAGAAATCATTTTCCCATCTGCTATTTTTGAAAGAAACAAGAATTCACTTACCCCAACATTGTTACATCTAGTCACCATGTTTCTAAATTCATCTTCATTTCCAGATCTTGTGCATAATTTATAGCTAATTGGTTGGTATCTTTCCCACCAAGGTCTTGAAGGGTTGTTAACTACAAGATTTTCATTTGGAGGAGAGATCTACAAATTAAACAGTCTTAATAAGTACCAAATTGTGTCTTGCATTATATCATTGAATATTCTAGAAACTAATCAATAATATAAAAATATTCTTGAGTCTTCGTATATGCAACTGCCTCTTGAAAATATTAACAGCACATTAGAGGATTCTTGTTGGAGAAAGAATGTCTCAGAAAGAAAATATAAAGTTGCCAACAATACTGCATTATTTTTTCCTCAGAAAACTTTTACATAGAATACTTACACGTGAGGTACAATGTTGCCTCAGCTTCACAAATAAGATCAGAACACTATTTAATACAACACAGCAAATTCTGCAATTTATAATAGGAATAATACCCACCTGAACCCCTCCAAATCCATTGGGAGCTAAGTATCGCTCACACTCAAGAGCAATATCAACCCATCGCCATTCAAACAGATGAACAATAGATGTCCGTCCTTGTTGTGTATTTGGGAAATACTGAGCCCAGCACAACCCGATGGATAAGAGCAACAGAAAGAACTTCATTTTGCTTTGAAGTTGTCAGTGTCCTTTCCAGAAACTATTTATACTCCTGTAAGAAGCACATTTTACAAAGTAAATATTAGCATGGCTAAATACTTGAGGACAAACTGTTCATAATCTGAAAAAGATCACCAATAAAAATTTTAACAGGTGAAGAACATTAAAAATTCTCTCATGGAAATAATCTAAATGACCTTTAGAAATTAATCTTTTTTTCTTATTGATAAAATATTAACCTTTACAAACCTCTTGTGGGTATACACACACACACGCGTGCACACACACACATATAGCACATACATAAGGACAGTGTATGTATTTACACACATAAGACCTGTATACACACACACACACACACACATACACACACAATCTATACAGTCCTCATTTATATGTGTGTACATACATATATAGTCTCGTGTGTGTGTGTGTGTGTGTGTGTGTATGTGTGGTTTGTCTGTGTCCCCTCCAAAAACTCATTTTGAATGTAGCTCCCGTAATCCCCATGGGTTCTGGGAGGGACCAGGTGGAAGATAATGGAAATCGAATCCCAGGAGCAGTTATCCCACGTTGCTGTTTTCATGATAGTGAGTTCTCACAAGATCTGATGGTTGTATAAGGGGCTTTTTGAGTTTTTGGTCAGAATGCCTCCTTCCTGCCATCAAGTGAAGAAGGATGTATTTCCTTCCCCTTCCACCAGGTTTGTAAGTTTCCTGAGGCTTCCCCAGCCATGTGGAACTGTGTGTTGATTGAATCTTTTTCCTTTATATGTTACCCAGTCTTAGTCACTCCTTTATAGCAGCATGAGAACAAACTAATACATTTATATATTACAGTGTATATATATATATATATATATATATATATATATATGTCCATGTATATAAAATACTGTGTATATATATAGTCCTTGTATATATGTTTGTATATATATATAAATCTTAATTAACACATAAATAAGAATATTATTTTATTTCTGATATCCTTCACTAAAAGAAAATAACAATTGAAGCCAACTGAATTTTCAAAATATTGCTTTAACTGTCTATTTTCAAATGATTGACATGTTACCATTTCAAACAGAGGTGTTATGTAATATTCCATTTTAAAAATCAGCTCTATTTACAATCCTTAATTCATATATTTGATTATTTAAATTTCTGCGCTAAGATTGTAAGAAATATTTAAACTCTGAAAGCCCATGAATTTGAGAAACTGTTTTTCCCTCCATCAAGTCATGTGCTTAATATAGTGCATACAGTTTTAGGATTCTATTATAATCATTCTATTATAAATAAATAAATTTGCATATCTTTCCTTCTTAATGTAATGTTAGTGAAATGCTATGAAAGGAGTAATAATAATATAGGTGGGAAAAACTTATATCCATTCACTCAAAAAGTGTTAAGTTATGTCTGCTTTTTGCCAAGCACTGCAGTGATTTTCAGGAGACAATAAAAAGACAGGTTCCTGTTCTCAGAGATCTTACATTCCAGTGGAAAGAAAAGAAAACACACTAGTAAATAATAGTAATAGCAACAGTACTATCAGAGATAATAAAAATAATTTCAGGTAGCCATAAAAACTACTTTATTTTTAATATGAAATAATAAAATAGAGAATGACGGTGCTGTCAGGTATTGTAGACTGGATACTAAAGGACAATATCCCTTAAAAGACTGACTTTATGATGTGATAAGAAGGATTAGAAGTGTCCAGTCATTTTGAAATCAGAGAAAGAGCAACTTAGATAGAGGAAAGAGCAAGAGTAATGTCCCAAGAAAAGAAAAGGTTAATACATAAGACTCATTAAAAAACAAAAACAAAATGTCAATGTGGCTAGAGCACGTGTGATAAAGTGTGGGATAAAATGAGATGAGGTCAGAGAGGTAGGCCAGATCATGTAGAACTTTGTAGAACATGAACAAAGAGAGAGCTGTTAAGGCTGTAAGAAGGGGAACTGAAAGACTAATAGACTTGAAAAAAAAAGAAAAAAATCACCCTTGCCTCTGGGAAGAAACCAGATTATAGCAGGATAAGAGTGGAAAGAGGTAGATGTTAGAAGACTTTAGAAGACTTCCACCAAAATGGCTGAATAGGAACAGCTGCAGTCTGCAGATCCCAGTGAGAGCAAGCCAGAAGATGAGTGATTGCTGCATTTCCAACTGAGGTACCAGGTTCATCTCACTGGGACTGCTTACAGTGGGAATAGTCCAAGGTGGGCAAGCCAAAGCAGGGTGGTGCACTGCCTCACCCCTGAGGTGCAAGGGGCTGGAGAACTCATTCTCCCAGCCAAGAAAAGCCATTTGGGAAATTTTTCCACACTCCAGCTCCAGTACTGTGCGTTTCCCACTGTCTACACAACCCACAGACGTGTAAACTCCCTCTGGTGCCTACAATGCCAAGCTAAAATCCATTGGCTGGCTTAAAACTCTTGCAGCCATTACAGCAGCCTGAGCTCCACCTGGGACACTGGAGCTTGATGGGGTGAGGGGCACCTGCCACTGCTGAGGCTCTGGTTGGCAATTTCAACATTGCCTGTGTAAACAAAGCCCCCTGGAAGTTTACACGGCAGCTGTGGGGAGCCCAGCACTGCAGTTCAGCATGGCCTCTTCAGATTGTCAAGTAGATTCCCTTCTTGATGGGCAGGGCATCTCATAAAAAAAAACACAGCAATCATTATATTATAAAGAACCATGCACAGGTATGTTCATTGTGGCACTGTTTACAAGAGCAAAGACCTGGAACCTACCCAAATGCCCATTGATGATAGACTGGACAAAGAAAATATACAACACGGAATACTATACAGCCATAAAAAATGCTAAATTCGTGTCCTTTGTAGGGACATGGATGAATCTGGAAACCATCATTCTCAGCAAACTGACACAAGAACAGAGAATCAAACACCACATTTTCTCACTCATAGGTGAGTGTTGAACAATGGGAAGACATGAACACAGGGAGGGGAACATCACACACTGGGGTCTGTTGGGGGGGACTAGAGGAGGGGCAGTGGGGGATAGGGAGATTGGGGAGGGATAACAAGGGGAGAAATGCCAGATATAGGTGACATGGGGGATGGAGTCAGTAAACCACATTGCAACGTATATACCTATGCAACAATCCTGCATGATCTACACTTGTACCCCAGAACCTAAAGTACAAGAAGACAAAATTGCTTAGAAGAGGGAGTCTTTTGGGATTTGCTCAAATGGAAATATGACATTTGTAATTAACATATCATATGTTTTACAGACTTTGAATTTATTCTCCTATGTCATTTTAATACTGCCTCTTGTGATCTTTTTATACTTTTATTTATCTCTGCCCAAAATATGTCAGATCCTAAATTGATAACACTTGAATAAAAAGGGTTTTGTTGCCCACAGGAAAAAAAAAAAACCATAGCAGCCCATCAGGGACTTAAGAAGCCCCTACCTTCTTGGGACAGAGCACCTGGGAAAACGGGCAGTTGTGGGTTGCACTTCAGCAGATTTAAATTCCTGTCCAGCAGCCCTGAAGGGAGTAACTGATCCCCCAGCACAGTGCTTTAGGTCCCTTAAGGGACAGGCTGCCTCCTCAAGTGGCTCCATCGCCCACCCCCCACCATTTATCCTAACTGAGATACACAACATGTCATACAGGAGAGCTCTGGTTGTCATCTGGCAGGTACTGTTTTGGGATGAAACTACCAGAGGAAGAAAGAAGCAGCAATCTTTGCTATTCTGCAGCCCCTGTGGGTGATTCCTAGGCAAGCCGGGTCTGAAGTGCACCTCCAGCAAACTCCAGCAGACCTGCAGCAAGGGGCCTGACTGTTAGAAGGAAACTAACAAACAGAAAGAAACAGCTTCAACATCAACAGAAAGGAGGTCCACTCAGAAACCCCACCCAAAAGTCACCAACTTTGAAGATCAAAGGTAGATAAATCTGTGAAGATGGGAAGAAACCAGCACAAAAAGCCTGAAATCACCAAAAGCCAAACTGTCTCTTCTCCAGGGTATCACAACCCCTCACCAGCAAGGGAACAAAACAGGATGGAGAATGAGTTTGATGAATTGACAGAAGCAGGTTTCAGAAGCTGGATAAAAAACTTCTCCGAGCTAAAGAGTCATTTTCTTTTTCTTTTTCTTTTTTTTTTTAGATGGAGTTTCATTCTTGTTACCCAGGCTAGAGTGCAATGGCACAATCTCAGCTCACCGCAACCTCCGCCTCCTGGGTTCCAGCAACTCTCCTGCCTCAGCCTCCCAAGTAGCTGGGACTACAGGCGTTTTCTAACCCATTGCAAGGAAAGTAAGAACCTTGAGAAAAGGTTAGATGAAATGCTAAAGAGAATAACCAGAGTGGAGAAGAACATAAATGACCTGATGGAGCTGAAAAACACAGCATGAGAACTTCTTGAAGCATACACAAGTTTCAATAGCTGAATCAATCAAGCAGAAGAAAGGACATCAGAGATTGAAGATTAATTCAATGAAATAAAGCAATAAGGTAGGATAAGAGAAAAAAGAGTAAAAAGAAATTGAAAAACCTCCAAGAAATATGGGATTATGTGAAAAGACCAAACCTACATTTGATAGGTATACCTGAAAGTGATGGGGAGAATGAAACCAAATTGAGAACACTCTTCAGGATATTATCCAGGAAAGCTTCCTCAAACCAGCAAGGCAGGCCAACATTCAAATACAGGACATGCAGAGAACACCAAAAAGGTATTCCTGGAGAAGAGTAACCCCAAGGCACATAATCCTCAGATTCATCAGGGTTGAAATGAAGGAAAAAATGCTAAAGGCACCCAGAGAGAAAGATTGGGTTACCCACAAATGGAAGCTCAACAGACTAACAGCAGATCTCTCTGCAGAAACCTTACAAGCCAGAAGAGAGCAGGACCAATATTCAACATCCTAAAGAAAAGAAATTTCAACCCAGAATTTCACATCCAGCCAAACTAAGCTTTATAAGCAAAGGAGATACAAAATCCTTTAAGACAAGCAATGGCTAAAAGATTTTGTCACCACCAGGCCTGCCTTATAAGAGATCCTGAAGGAAGTAGTAAACATGGAAAGAAATGACCAGTACCAGCCACTGCAAAAGCATCTCAAACTATAAAGACTATCGACACTATGAAGAAACTGTGTCAACTAACAGGCAAAACAACCAGCTAGCATCAAAATAACAAGATTAAATTCACACATAACAATATTAACCTTAAATGTAAATGGCCTAAATGCCCCAATCAAAAGACACAGACTGGCAAATTGGATAAAAAGTCAAGACCCATTGGTGTGCTATATTCAGGAAACCCATCTTATGCAAAGACATATACAGGGTCTAAATAAAGGGATGGAGGAAGATTTACCAAGCAAATGGAGAGCATGAAAAAAGCAGGGGTTGCAATACTTGTCTCTGATAAAACAAACTTTAAACTAACAAAGATCAAAAAAGACAAAGAAGTGCATTATATAATGGTAAAGGTATTAATACAACAAGAAGAACTAACTATCCTAAATATATATGTACCCAATACAGGATCACCCAGAAACATAACACAAGTTCTTAATGACTGACAAAGTGACCTAGACTCCCATAAAATAATAGTGGGAGACTTTAACACCCCACTGTCAATATTAGACAGATAAATGAGACAGAAAATTAACTAGGATATCCAGGACTTGAACTCAGATCTGGACCAAGTGGGCCTATAGACATCTACAGATTTCTGCACCCCAAAACCACAGAATATACATTCATCTCAGCACCCCATAGCACTTATACTAAAATTGAGCACATAATTGGAAGTAAAACACTCCTTAGCAAATGCAAAAGAATGTAAATCATAACAGTCTCTCAGACCATGGTGAATCAAATTAGTACTCAAGATAAAGAAACTCACTCAAAACTGCATGACTACATGGAAACTAAACAACCTGCTCCTGAATGACAACTGGATGAATAATGAAATGAATGCAGACATAAAGATGTTCTTTGAAACCAATGAGAATGAAGACACAATGTACCAGAATCTCTGGGACACATTTAAAGCAGTGCCTAGAGGGAAATTTATAGCAATAAATGCCCATTAGAGAAGGGAGTAAAGATATAAAATCAACACCCTAATATCGTAATTGAAATAACTAGAGGAGGAAGATCAAACAAACAAAAAAGCCAGCAGAAGCCAGCATAAAGAGCTCTGGAATTTTGTCAGAGCCTTCTCTACATCTATTGAGGTAAACACGTAGTTTTTGTCTTTGGTTCTGTTTATGTGATGAGTTATCTTTATAGATTTGCTTATGCTGAAACAGCCTTGCATCCCTGGGATGGAGCTCACTTGATCATGATAGATAAGCTTTTTGATGTGCTTTGGATCTGGTTTGCCAGTAGTTTATTGAAGATTTTTGCATTAATATTCATCATGGATATTGGCCTAAAATTTTCTTAATTTTTTATAATAAATTTAAAATATTAAACATTTAAAAAATCCTAATGCAGAAATCTAAAAAATGAAATATTTGAATTAAGGATGGGAAGCAGAGCTGATTTTTAAAATGGAAATATTACATAACACCTCTGAAATGGAAACTGGTAAACATTTGAAAACTGACAGTTAAAGTAATATTTTGAGAATTCAGTTGGCTTCAATTGTTATTTTCTATTAGTGAAGGATATCAGAAATAAAACACTGTCCTTATTTATGTGTTAATTAGGATATATATATATATATATACACACACACACACAAACATATATAAGGACTATATATATATATTTACTGTATTATATATGGACTGTATCTATACACTGTAATATGTGTGTGTGTGTGTGTGTGTGTGTGTGTGTGTGTATAGATATATATGTATTAGTTTGTTCTCATGCTGCTATAAAGAAGTCAAGACCAAGACAGGGTAACATAAAGAAAAAAGATTCAATGAACACACAGTTATTCATGGCTGGGGAAGCCTCAGGAAACTTGGTGGAATGGGAAGCAAATACATCCTTCTTCACTTGATGGCAGGAAGGAGACATTCTGACCAAAAATTCAAAAAGCACCTTATACAACCATCAGATCTTGTGAGAACTCACTATCATGAAAACAGCAACATGGGATAACTGCCCCCGTGATTCAATTTCCGTTACATTCCACCAGTTCCCTCCCAGAATACATGGGGACTACCGGAACTACATTCAAGATGAGTTTTTGGAAGTGACATGACACAGCTAAACGACACACACACACACACACACACACACACACACACGAGTCTCTATGTATATGTGCACACACATAAATAAGGACTGTATAGATGTGTGTGTGTGTGTGTGTGTGTGTGTGTGTGTGTGTGTGTGTGTATACCCACTGCCAGAGGTTTTTAAAGGTTTATTTTTTATCAATAAGAAAAAAAGATTTTTTTTGAGACCGAGTTTCGCTCTTGGTACCCAGGCTGGAGTGCAATGGCACGATCTCGGCTCACCACAACCTCTGCCTCACCGCAACCTCTGCCTCCTGCGTTCAGGCAATTCTCCTGTCTCAGCCTCCTGAGTAGCTGGGATTACAGGCACGCGCCACGGTGCCCAGCTAATTTTTTGTATTTTTAGTAGAGATCAGAGTTTCACCAATGTTGACCAGGATGGTCTCGATCTGTTGACCTCATGATCCACATGCCTCGGCCTCCCAAAGTGCTGGGATTACAGGCTTGAGCCACCGCGCCCGGCCAAAAAAGATTAATTTCTAAAGGTCATTTAGATTATTTCCATGAGAGACTTTTTAATGTTCTTCACCTGTTAAGATTTTTGTTGGTGATTCTTTTCAGATTATGAACAGTTTGTCCTCAAGTATTTAGGCATGCTAATATTTACTTTGTAAAATGTGCTATTTAGAGGAATATAAATAGTTTCTGGAAAGGACACTGACAACTTCAAAGCAAACTGAGGTTCTTTCTGGAGGTACACAAAATGTAGAAGAAGGATAATAGTTATGTCTTTATTTTCTTTGGTAATGAAAAGAGTTAAAATTTATCAAGAAATGTCAGTCAGATAGTAAATGTGTTAGTGGGAGCTGTTCCTATTATTATCATTGATGTATAAGACTAAAAATTAAGTAATTATTCTCACATGACAATAGGTAACCTCAACATTATGTTTCTTTCAATATTGTAGTGTATACTTCATCAAAAAATAAAGAATAAAAGAATATTACCTGTTGAGATAATAAGAATAAGAAACCCATTTTGAGCATTTCATTTTAGAAATAGAACTGGGTGTGGTGGTTCATGCATGCAATTCTAGCACTTGGGGAAGCTGTCGCAGGAGGCGTGCTTGAGGCCTGAAAAAAAAAAAGAAGACCAAAACTAATAATAAACAGTATTTCATAATACCGTATTGGTTAAAATACTTAAAGTCCTTATGAAAATTGTTATTGTTTCCTAAATTTCTACTAGGTAATTGATCTGGGTGGTGAGCCAATGACAAGCAGTCAGTACTTTGGAAATGGCCGGGTGACAGAATTCAAGTATGGTGCAAAACTCGGCACAGTTATTCACAAGTGGAATAGAGAGAAGATGTCTTACTTAAAGTAAATAAAGACAACTTTTCCCCCGAATTATTTCATAGATCTATTAGTCATACTGCCCCAGTGTGAGTTATTTTCTGAAACTTTCTTATCCAGACAACTATCAAGGAGTCAGTTTTTAATGAGACGTGTTCGAGTGCCCCAAACCCTAATCAATCATCTTTTGTACTTAGAGTGTCTGTCTCAAGACAGTATGCCTAAGAACCCTAAACAATCCCTGGGAATTTTCCTCTAAGTGTGAGATCAATATACTGGATTTGACTGATGTTTGCATATGATCATTTAGAGCCATGTTAATATCATTAAAACAATCTCATCATTTGTAAAGTATGTACAATATGTCTATACTGTAGAATTCACATATATTAATTAAAGTATTAAAACACTTATATTATACCAATTAGTATTAATGCCTTATTTCAATCTATTTTGACATTCTTTATAATGTGATATGGATATTGATCCTTCTGGAATACCTCTAAATTAGAATATGCTGAAACCTCCAAAAGGACATTTTTTAATAACAAAAATCTTATATCTGTAATATGAAAAGAATTCAAGTATTACATACATGTATATAAAATATGGGCTATATATGTAGATTACTCACTTGTGTTTGTGTATGGTGTGTGTATACACATGTGTGTGTGCATATGTGTGTTTGTGTGTGTGTATATGTGTATATATACATATATATATTATATATGTATCTGACAAAATAACCGTTTATTTAGAGAGTTTAATCTTCAGATGACATGCAGAAAGAGATACATGGTTAAGTTCCTCTAAAACTATTGTGAAATAATACATAACTGCATATATTATTTTTCAAAAATAGGAACTGGGGAGAAGGTTGGGGTTTCATGCCTTCTGACAGAGCACTTGTCTTTGTGGATAACCATGACAATCAACGAGGACATGGGGCTGGAGGAGCTTCTATTCTTACCTTCTGGGACGCCAGGTACAAAACAAAGTGCTCTATTTTTTCAACACATGTTTTAATGATGGTCAGAATAGTCTGTGATTCTCTGGTAATATAATTATGTAACTTTCAGGTTGTATAAAATGGCAGTTGGATTTATGCTTGCT
>JAPYYA010002249.1:0-14199 GCA_028533165.1 Leontopithecus rosalia
ATCCTTTCCTGATTGCTTGTTTTTGTCAGGTTTATCCAAGATTGTATGGTTGCAGATATGTTGTGTTGCCTCCGATGCTTCTGTTCTGTTCCATTGGTCTGTATCACTCTTTTGGTAGCAGTACCATGCTGTTTTAATTACTGTAGCCTTGTAGTATAGTTTGAAGTCCGGTAGTGTGATGCCTCCTGCTGTGTTCTTTTTACTTAGAATTGACTTGGCTATGCGGGCTCTCTTTCGGTTCCATATGAAGTTTAAGGTGGTTTTTTCCAGTTCTGTGAAGAAGGTCATTGGTAGCTTGATGGGGATAGCATTGAATCTGTAAATTACTTTGGGCAGTATGGCCATTTTCACGATATTGATTCTTCCTAACCATGAACATGGAATGTTTCTCCATCTGTTTGTGTCCTGTCTTATTTTGTTGAGCAGTGGTTTGTAGTTCTCCTTGAAGAGGTCCTTTACATTCCTTGTTAGTTGTATTCCTAGGTATCTTATTCTCTTTGTGGCAATTGTGAATGGCAGTTTGTTCTTGATTTGGCTCTCTTTAAGTGTGTTATTGGTGTATAGGAATTCTTGTGATTTTTTCACATTGATTTTGTATCCTGAGACTTTGCTGAAGTTACTTATCAGTTTCAGGAGTTTTTGGGCTGAGACGATGGGGTCTTCTAGATATATTATCATGTCGTCTGCTATTTTCTAGCTGTGTGAATTTAGGCAAGTTACATATAACTTCTCTTTGTTTCATTCATAAATGTGACTAGTAATAGAATCATGAGGTTATTGTAACAGTTTAACAGGTTAAAATTGTAAGGAACTAAGTATGACAGTAGAGGATATCTCTACTGGTAAGTACTGGATACTGTTATCATTTAGCCCCTACTATCCTGAATCACTATTCCTCCTTTATTGAGGGTCAGAGAAGTTAAGTAAGTTGCTGAGGGTCACACAGCTAGTAAGGGGTGGCAATGGAATTTGAACACTGATCAATCTGGCTGCAGGTCCTCCTGAATTTTACCCTCAAATTATGTTGCGTCTCTTATGAACTTGTAGAAGACCAATCTCTGAGACTCAGTATTTCTATCTGTAAAGTAGGGATAAGAATAATTTCTACTTCGTAGGTTTCGTGAGACTAAATGAGTTAATACACAGAAACCACTTTTTTCTTTCTTTTTTTTTTTAAGATGGAGTCTTGCTCTGTTGCCCAGGCTAGAGTGCAAAGGCGTGAACTCAACTCATTGCAACCTCCGCCTCCCAGGTTCAAGCAATTCTCCTGCCTTAGCATCCAGAGTAGCTAGGACTACAGGCACCTGCCATCACTCCCAGCTAATTTTTGTGTTTTTAATAGAGACAAGGTTTCACCACGCTGGCCAGACTGGTCTCGAACTCCCAACCTCAGGTGATCAGCCCACCTTGGCCTTCTAAAGTGCTGGGATTATAGCCGAGAGCCACCGTGCCTGGCCACAGAAACCACTTTAAACAACCATAAATAAATAGTATCTACAGCCAGTATTTCAAGATTCAACCACTTATGAAACTGTGTGACCTTGGATAATTTACTTAACTGCTCTGTGATTCAGTTCCTTATTATAAAATAAAAATGATAGCGTCTACCTCATGCAGTTTATACAAATATTAAATGTACAATTTATATAAAGCACTAAGACTGGTTCCTGGCCCATGGTAAGTTCTATCAAAGAGCTCAGAAGAGCCTGAGCTAGAATTCGATACCAACCTATCAAAATCCAGTGTCTATATATTTCCTCTTTTTTTTTTCTGAGATGGAGTATTGCTCTGTTGCCTAGTCTGAAGTGCAAAACACCATCTCAGCTCACTGTAACCTCCACCTCCCAGGTTCAAGCAATTCCGGCCTCAGCCTCCTGAATAACTGGGATTACAAGCATGCACCACCACACCCAGATAATTTTTATATTTTTAGTTGAGACAAGGTTTCACCATGTTGTCCAGGCTGATCTCGAACTCCGGACCTCAAGTGATCCACCTGCCTCTGACTCACAAAGTGCTGGGATTACAGGTATGAGCCACCGCTCCTGGCTCATACTTCCTCTTATGCTCTCAAGGAATATAATTGTAAAAGCCACCCATGACCAAGACATGCCCCACTAGGCTATTAAAGAAGCCCAGAAGCACATGGCTAAGTGTAATGTTTCACACACACACCAGTCGGTAAGGGACATGGGAAGAGCCTCCCTCACCCCAAACTGCAGGGGCAGGGCTGCCCACTTGCTGAGGGCTCCACAGTTGGTTCTCTGGCATGGGCCCAGGGGCTGGCCCCTCTCCATTTTCCCCCAGGGCAGCAGTTAGAAAATCCTCCTAAAACCCCATAAATGAAAACCAGGACCGTTCGAGTCTGTTTCCCTGCCTAACAAGGAAACAGGGCTCCTCTGTGATTGTCTGTGATTTATGATTTTGAACTGCATCCCATTTGAAGCCAAATCATTTATGTCCCTATATCCGGGGCAAAATGCACTCACTTCCAAAGCTGCCATGTTTGAGTCTAGCCAGAAATGGTGGATTCCCGGCCTCTAAAGGGGACACTGACTTCCCTAGTGGCCATGCTGCACCCCTACCAAGAGCTCCCAGCTCTGCTTGAAAGGGGGCATCCCATTCAGAAGGAACACTGAAGGCTTCAGGGTTTGGGGAGCTGGAGGATGGGGAGGGAGACGAGAGGAAAGAAAATCCTGGTTTCCCCACATCCGTGGCTGAGAGATTTGTGCCCAAGGATGAAGGCAGATGCTTTCCAGCAATCTCAATAATAGTCATTACTGTCTAGTGAGTGCCGACACTGTATGGCACACCCTTCTCCCAGGGCCTTTGATTCATGATTTCTAATCCTTACAATCCTGAAGAGCAGGGACCACTCTTTTTCCCATTGCACAAGCCTGGATACTGAGGCTGGGAAATGCCAGAAAACATGTACAAGGTCATAGGGGTGATAAGTGATGGAGCAGGGACTCACACCCACGTCTGTAAGACTGTGGGGCTGGTTTAGGTCAGGGTACACTCTGAAGCCAGACTGCCCAGGTTTCAAGCCCAAATCTGCTGTCTGCTGGCTGTGTGACCTTGGGCAGTTTTTTCTCTGTAGCTGTATTTCCTCATCTTTTTTTTTTTTTTTGATACGGAGTTTCGCTCTTGTTACCCAGGCTGGAGTGCAATGGCGCGATCTCGGCTCACCGCAACCTCTGTCTCCTGGGTTCAGCCAATTCTTCTGCCTCAGCCTCCTGAGTAGCTGGGATTACAGGCACGTGCCACCATGCCCAGCTAATTTTTTTGTATTTTTAGTAGAGACGGGGTTTCACCATGTTGACCAGGATGGTCTCGATCTCTTGACCTCATGATCCACCTGCCTCAGCCTCCCAAAGTGCTGGGATTACAGGCGTGAGCCACCGCACCCGGCCTTCCTCATCTTTAAAATGGGGACAATGAGGCTTCCCACTTCACAGTGTTGCTACAAGGATTAAATGAACTGGCGCTGAAGACAGAAATTAATAATTTGCAATTGCTGTACAATAAAGCTGATTTACTGTGTTGTGTTCAATATAAAACCTAACCACCAGCTCTGCTTAAAATGAACTAACTCACTGTAAAACCTACCTTATCTATTCTCCCCACATTCTCAGCAAAGTTCCCAGGCATCTCAAGACTCCTGTTTTTCTTGCTGAACCAGCTGCAAGGTCAACAGGGCAAAATAATACCCAATAAAGGTACATCGAAAAAATGTGTTTCTCAAGATGCTATTTTTCAAATGTAACATACATCACAAGACATGTTACAGGTTGATTAGCTGTTCTTTGTTCTTGGTTCTGTAAAATTACTTCCTGCTTCATCATCCTGTATCACAAAGATGCCTAAAAGATCCTCAGTTTCTTTGTGCTGTGCTCAGTCTTAGGAAGCCATTCCACTGAGCCCATGTTCACGTTAAATGAAATCCTCCTGCTTCCCCATTGGTCTCTCCAAGTCTCTAATTTCCTGCTTCATTTTCTTAGAGCATCTGGCACACAGTTAGCGTGACACAAGTTCAACCTGGCTCTGCCATTTTGACAATGCCAAACTCTGCAGTGGGTTTGCATCCTGATGGGTATGTAGTTCCTGCAGAACTGGGTATAGCTCCTGAATACAAGGGAACTGTTTCTAGGTTGGAGTTCTCAGAATCTGACCCCCCTGACCAGCAGCATCCACATTCTCTGTGAACTTGTTAGAAAAGCAAATTCTCCAACCCCACCCCAGACCTCCTGAATCAGAAGCTAGGGGTCGTGGTACGATCTGAATGTTTGCTGCCCCCAAAACTCACATGTTGAAACCTGATCTCCAAGGCTATTAGAAGGCAGGGCCTTTAGGGGTGATTAAGTCAGGAGGGCTCTACCCTCATGAAAGGAATTAGTGTCCTTCTAAAAGAGACCCCAAGAGGCCGGGCGCAGTGGTTCATGCCTGTAATCCCAGCACTTTGGGAGACTGAAGCAGGCAGATCGCCTAAGGTCAGGAGTTCGAGATCAGCCTTGCTAACTTGGTGAAACCCCGTCTACTAAAAATAAAAAATTAGCCGGGTGTGGTGGTGGGTGCCTGTAATCCCAGCTACTTGGGAGGCTGAGACAGGAGAATCGCTTGAACCCAGGAGGCAGAGGTTGCTGTGAGCCAAGATCGAGACATTGCACTCCTGCCTGAGCAACAAGAGCAAAACTCCATCTCAAAAAAAAAAAAAAAAGAGAGACCCCAGAGAGCTAGCTAGCCCCTTCCACCATGTGAGGATGCAACAAGAAGACATTGTTGCTCAGGAACCAGCCTCACCAGCCACCGAATCTGCAGTCACCTTGATCTTGGACTTCCCAGACTCTATGAGAAATACATTTCCCTTGTTTATAAGCTGCTAGTCTATGGTATCCTGTCATAGACTAAAATGTGGGTGGGGGAGTGGCACCTGTGTTTTTCCATGCTCTCCAAGTCTCTATGGAGCATGATCCTGTTTGAGAACTGCTGGTTGAGGCAGTACAATGAGCTTGGGTTTCAGAGCTGGACTGATCTCAGTTCAAACCTTGGCCATGCTCTTTTTGGATTGACTTGGGCAGAGTCTGAACCTTTCTGCTTCTTAGTGGTCTTATTGATAAAACAAGGATCCCCATCTCATTCAGAAAGTTATGGCAAAGAGAAGATGGGACAGTGCATTGAAAGCACTTCTTAACTTTGGGGTGCAGCCCAGAGGTTATCAGGAGCCACAGTCCCTTCATCCATCAGCAGGAGCTCTCTTGGAGTCCAGCAAGTTAGAAATAGAGCTGAAGCAGGAAGCCCCCAGGTGGGACCCGAGATTAGGGAGGAGGCTATGGAGTCCAGGCCAGGTAGGAACACCCTGTGGCCTGGGGAGTCTGAGGGAATCCAGGCCGAGGCCACGTGTCACCTGGCTCCTACCCCTGGCCAATGCAGCAGCCACCCTCCAATCCTGACCAGCAGTTGCCTGAACCATGACAACTAAACTGTGCCATTCCTGAGTCCTGAGTCCCTCAGGAGGTATAGGGTGGGGACAGCAGGGGTCAAACAGAACCCCAGGCCAGGCTGCCAGAACCAGGGTAGAGATCTCCCTCTGGCCAGAGCTGGCAGGTCCGGGAAGGCTGCTGTCTGTCTGCTGGCCAGAAGCTATGACTTCTCCCTGCCCTCGACAGCTCTGTCTGTCCTGCAAGTGGGTCACTTTTGCAAGACTCTATCACATCAGAAACTCTCCCCAGGCTTCCCACGAAAAACTTCCCTTCTTCCTCTGCTGGAGGATCTTGTAAGACCTTTTTCCTGCTTGGAGAGGCTCTGAGTAAAGACAGAGCCCCCAGGCAAAGCCACACTCCAACTGCACTGGGGAAATGTGAAGCTGACTCCAGCTTCCTTCTGTGGCTTTGAAGAACTGAGGCCAAGGGCTCCTCCCAGGGTTGGCCCTGGCAGCCCAAAGGATGGGGGTCAGAAGGTTGCCAGCACAGAGCCTCAGAGAAGCAGCCCTGCAAATGCAATGCAGCCTGCAGACTGTGATCTTGAGTGCAGTTCTCTTTTGATGCTGGAGGGCCTCCTCATCATTCCACAGCCAGGGAGCTCACCGCCTGACAAAGCCATCCATTCTCTCATTACAGGTCTGCCTAGGGTCTGCACCCTGTGCAGCATCATGGGACCCCCCCCACCATCAGAAGGCCATGTGCTTGGCTGAATTCTCTGCTGCCATTGCCTTAAAGTTCTTAAGAGTGTTTGAGTTTTCATTTTACAATTATGCTGGTCTGGTTGTGACCACTGGGGAATCCTTTATATGAACTTCCACACTCATTCCCACAAAATCCTCAAGGATTTGAGGTCCTCAAGCTAGATCTGCTCCTTCTGTCCCATGTGGGCCAGGAGAGGCCCCCCAGATAGATTGTGAGTCCAGGGCTGGAACATGGATGAGGCAAGGGAGATGCCTGGGGCATAGAATTTAAGGAGGCCCTTACTGTCTCAGTCACATATATGCTGACCCTGTACTTGTACAACCCCCAAAATGAGTGCCTCCTTAAATTTTGCACCCCAGGTGCCTCACTCAGTTCCTCTGGTTACTGCTAAGCCAGCGTCCAGGCTGTAAAGTGGACTCCTCACCCAAAACCTATGTTGGGGGCCTCTCTGCTTCCCTCACAGGCCAGCCCAGTCCTGACCATTATTCCACTCATCCCTGGGGCAGACAGTAGGAGGGAGGCAGATGGTTGGGCACATAGACCAGGCCACAAACCTCACCACTGACACCTGAAGTAGCCAGGACGCTCCGCAGGCCAGCAGCACCCACCTCACCTGAGAACTTGCTAGAAGGGCAAAATCCCAAACACTGCAGAGGCTGAATAAATACTCCCTTGTATATATATATATATATACATATATATATATATATATATATATATATATATATATATATATGCACCACATTTTGTTTCTCCATCCGTCAATGGACATTTAGGTTGTTCCCAAGCTTTGGCTAATGAGAACGATGCTGCAATAAGCATGGGAGTGCTCATATCTCTTTGAGATCCTGATTTCAGTTCTTTTGGATACATACCCAGAAATAAGATTGCTGGAGCATATGATAGTCCTATTTTTAATTTTTTAGGAATCTCTATACTGTTTTCCATAGCAGCTGCACCATTCTGCTCTCCCACCAACAGTGTGCAAGAATTCCAATTTCTCCGTATCCTCACCAATATTCTTAGTCTTTTTCTTTGATAATAACCACCCTAACAGATGTGAAGTGATGACAGAAATGAACCTTTAGGACATTACACTAAGGGAAACAAGCCAGTTCCACAAAGGGAGATACAGACCTCCCTCTGTATCTATGGGGGATTGGATTCCGGACATCCTTGGATACCAAAATCCACAGATGCCCAAGTCTCTAATATAACAAGGTGTAGTATTTACCTATAACCTATGCACATCCTCCCATATACTTTAAATCATCTCTAAATTACTTATCATACCTAATGCATTATAAATGCTATGTAAAACATTGTTGTACTACAATTTTATTTGGACTGCCTTTTATTATATTGTTATTTATCTTTTTGTATTGTATTGTATCATTGTTTTTTTTCAAATAGAGTATTTTCAATACGCAGTTGGTTGAATTGGATGTGCAACCTGCAGATTGCAGGCCAACCGTACTGCATGATTCCATGAATATGAGGTTTCTAAAATAGGCACACTCATAGAATCAAAGAGTGGAATGGTGTTTCCAAGGGCTGGGGAAAGAGGGAAGTGGGGAGTTATTAATCAATGGCATAAAGTGTCCATTAAGTAAGACGAAAACATTCTAGAGACCCAAAGTACAACATTATACCTATAGTCAACAATACTATACTTACTGTATGCTTAAAAATTTAAGAGTGTAGATCTCATGTTAAATCTTCTTACCACAATAAAATAAAGTTAACCAAAAAAGAAAATGCAGAATCTCAGGCCCTAACAGAGACCTATTGAATCAGAATCTGCATATCCACAAGATGCCCATGTGATCATGTGCATATTAAAGTCTCAGAGGCACTGGTTTAGAGAGCCCTGAGTTCAGCATCCCACCCCATATCTTGTTAGTATAGAAACAAAGCTGATAAAAATCTCTTGCTTCAGACACTGAAAACCTAATTCTGCATTTGTGTCTAAGACCCTCTGAATACTTCTGACCCTATCTGCTTCACTTCAGTTCTCCTTGTTTTTGTTTTTGCCTTTAATTTTAGCTTGTAAATATCAGTTTTTCTTTTCACTGAAAAAAACAGCATTACCACATTAAACAAAATATTTGTTTAAAAGGAATTTCCCTTATTCTCCCAGCATATACAAAAATTAACTCAAAGTAGATCAAAGATCTAAACCTAAGAGCTAAAACTGTAAAATTCTTAGAAGAAAATGTAGAGGTAAATCTTCACGACCTTGGATTTCGCAAAGAATTCTTAGATATGGCACCAAAGCATGAGCAAGAAAAGAAAATAATATACAAATTCGACCTCAACAAAATTTAAAACTTCTGTGCATCAAAAGATGCTATCAAGAAAGTGAAAAGACATCCTACAGAATGGGCAAAAATAATTACAAATCAAACATCTTATAAGCGTTTGATATCTAGAACATGTAAGGAATTTTAACCTCAATGACAAAAAATCAAAGAACCTAATTTTAAACTAGGCAAAGGATTTGAATAGGTATTCCTCCAAAGAAGATATATAAATGAACTATAAGCACTTGAAAATGTGTTCAACATGGTTAGTTATTGGGGGAATACGAATGAAAACCATGATGAGGTATCACTGAACAACTATTAGGATGTTGGATGGCTTTAATTTATAAAAAGGAAACACATGTTGGTGAGGATGTGGAGAAATTGGAATTTTTGTGCATTGCTGGTTGGGAGGTAAAGTGATGCAGTTGCTGCAGAAAATGGTTTGGCTGTTTCTCAAAAAGCAAAACAGAATTAGCATGTGAACCAGCAATTACACTCCTAGGCACATACCCAAGAGAACTGAAGACAGGAACTCAAACACATACTTGTTTATCAATGTTCATAGAAGCATTATTAACAACAGCCAAGAGGTAGAAATGACCCAAGCATCCAGCAATAGATGAATAAAAAAATGGGGTGCACGGTCATAAAAGGTGCATTCGGCCGTAACAAGGATACGTGTTATAACATGGTCAGACCTCAAAAACAGGCTAGGTGAAATAAGCCAGACACAAGAGGACAAATATTATGTGATTCCTCTTTTATGGGGTAACCGGAATAGACAAATTCAGAGAAACAGAAGATAGAGTAGAGATTACCAGAGACTGAAGAGCAGTGGAAACCGAGAGTTATGGGTAGAGAATTTCTGTGTGGGGTGATGACAAAGTTTTGGAAATAGATAGTGGTGATGGTTGCACAACATTGTAAATGCAATTTGTATCCCTGAATTGCACACTTAAGATGGTTTCTAATAGGTAATTTAAAACATTTCCCACAGCCCCCGCCTATAAATCCCAGCCCCAACATCTTTGCAGGCGGAGTAATCCACGTTTGCCACATCCCAGGATGTCAGCCCTCTCCTTTCAGATCAGGGATACTTCAGGATCTCAGAACCCTGTAAAGGTGGAGTCAGAAGGAACCTCAGACATTGCAGAGTCCTATCTTCCCACACCAGGCTCAGAGGCAGGCAAGGACAATGCGTTTGACACCATGCACACAGACAGTGCCCAGTTCCTATACAACTAGGGGTCCCTGCAGCCTCCCACAGATCACCGCTTGGCTCCCTTTCCCTCATCCCCAGCCTGGATTACCCCATTCACCCACCCACCTCCATTCAGTCTCTTCCTCAGCAATGACAGCCTCACTCCGCAGGAACACTTAGTGGAAATAGACAAGCCCAGGAGTATCAGGGTCCTAGGTGCCCCTGAGAAGCTCACGGGACTGGGAAGACCTGAGTTCCAGTTCCTGTCCCATCACCACTGATCTGCCTTGTGACCTCAGGAAAGTGGTGAGCCTCAGGTTTTCCATCTGTAAAAGGGGTTAAATATGTCTTTTGCACACTGCTGCTGTGAGATTAAATTAAAGAATAAATGTAAAAGAGAGCATTATTATTTTTCATAAGTATATTGTTTCACTTTCACTAGCTGTAAGCTATTTGAGAATAGATCAAATATTCTCTTCCTCTTCACTCCCAAAGATCTGTTAGTATAAGGCTGGAAGCACAGTGAGTGACTACCAAGCACAATAACAAAGAGTGTGTGAAGAAGGAGGAAGATGGCGCTGTAGGACCAACTCAGGATTGCAGCTCCAAGTTAATCTGCAGAGGGTGAGTGGATGCCGCATTTCCATATGGATCTTTATTGTCCACAGACTAGATTCCGAGGTGTAAGAGCCCCATGGGCCGCCAGCACGACAGTTTGGGCTGGCGCAGCTGTTTGGGCCAAGGCTGCAGCGCAGCAACACTCCGACACTCCGTACAAAATACACTGGTTTGGTTGCCCTGTTAAACCAGCAATTGGAGATTTTGGAAGGCAGATTAGCACATTCATCTGATTAAATGGGACTTAAACAGAAAACCAGTCCAGGAGATTTCCGGGCAGCAATGTGGTTTGAGCCGGCACAGTGGGTCGCTGCACAGGAAATCACACAGATCCCGGCGCCCTTGCAGCAGGTGACTGGAACACCTGGGAGAGAGTCAACCATTCAACTTTTAAGAAAAAGAAAAAAAGGGGCTCTGAGGCAGGGAGCCAGGTGATCAGGCTCAGCGGGTCCCACCCCCACAATAACAAACAAAACAGCAAGTAGAAACGCTCGGGGTTCAGAGTTTCACAGCAAGCACAACTGAACCCAGGACAGTGCAGCTCAGTGGGGGAGGGGCATCCACCACTACCGAGGCACACGACCCCTACAGAGGTACGCTGCCATTGCTGATGCAGCCTGTCATTGCTGAGGCAACCCACCATAACAGAGAGAGTCTGCCACTACAGAGGTGGGCCACCATCACCACTGCAGTTCTAACCACCCCCATATAAACAGGGCTACAGGGAATTACACATGGCAGCAGGGCCCAGCCCACGACAGCAGGGCAGAGCCCACAGCAGCAAGGTGGAGCCCACAACAGCAGGGTGCAGCCCATGTCAACAGGGCAGAGCCCATGGCAGCTCATGATAGCCACTACAGGCAGGCAGTGACTAAACTGCCTCCTTGCTGGGCAGGAAAGTGCAATGGATACTCATAAATAAAGCCCTAACTCCCCGGGACAGAGCACCTGAGGAAAAAAAAAGGGGGGGCTTTATGAGTTCTGCTGCAGCAGACTTAAACAAACCTGCCTAGCAGCCCTGAATGAACAATGGAGCTCACAGCTCACCACTAGAGCTCCTATAAAGTACAGACCATCTCCTCAAGCAGCTCCCTGACCCCTGTTTATCCAAAGAGTCACTTCACAAAGGACTGATCAGACTGACATTTTGTGAGCATCATTCAGGGACAAAGATAGCAGAAGAATAATCTGATAGCAACCCTCATGGTTCCACAGATGCTACAGGAGTTCCCCAGGCAAGGAGGGCCTGGAGTGGACCTCAGCAGTCCTACAGCAGTGGGGCCAGACTATTAGAAGGAAAACTAATAAACAGAAATACTTCATCGTCAACAATCTGGATGGCCACTCAGAGACCCAATCAGAAAATCAGCAACCACTCAGAAGACAGGTGGATAAATCCACAAAGATGGGAAGAAACCAGCGCAAAAAGGAGGAAAACACCCGAAACCAGAACACCTCACCTCCTAAAAAGGACCAAAACTCCTCACCAGCAAGGGAACAAAGCTGGATGGAGAATGAGTGTGATGAAATGACGGAATCAGACTTCAGAAGGTGGGTAATGAGAAACTTCCGTGAGCTAAAAGAACATGTTCTAAATCAATGCAAAGAAACTAAGAACCTTGAAAAAAGATTTGAGGAAATGATAACAAGAATGGACAACTTAGTAATATAAGTGAATTGATGCAGCTGAAAAACACAACACAAGAACTTCGCGAAACATGCACAAGTTTCAACAGCAGAATTGACTAAGCAGAAGAGAGGATATCAGAACTCAAAGATCAACTCAATGAAATAAAATGAGAAGGCAAGATTAGAGAAAAAAGGGCAAAAAGGAATGAACAAAGTCTCCAAGAAATGTGAAACTATGTGAAGAGACCTAATCTACATTTGATAGGTATACCTGAATGTGATGAAGAGAATGAATCCAAGCTGAAAAATACTCTTCAGGATACTATCCAGGAAAACTTCCCCAACCTAGCAAGGCAGGCCAGTATTCAAGTCCAGGAAATACAGAGAACACCACAAAGATATTCTGCAAGAAGAGCAACCCCAAGGCACATAATCATCAGATTCACCAGGGCTGAAATGAAGGAGAAAATGCTAAGGGCAGCCAGAGAGAAAGGTCGGGTCACCCACAAAGGGAAGCCCATCAGACTCACAGCAGATCTCTTGGCAGAAAATCTACAAGCCAGAAGAGAGTGGGGGCCAATATTCAACATCCTTAAAGAAAAGGACTTTCAACCCAGAATTTTATATCCAGCCAAACTAAGCTTCATAAGTGAAGAAAAAATAAAATTCTTTGCCAACAAGCAAGTACTTAGAGATTTTGTCATCACCAGGCCTCTTTACAAGAGCTCCTGAAAGAGGCAGTACACATAGAAAGGAACAACCAGTACCATCCATTTCAAAAGCATACCAAATGCTAAAGAGCATCAAAAAAATGAAGAACCTGCATCAACTAATGGGCAAAACAGACAGCTAGCATCAAAATGACAGTATCAAATTCACACGTAACACTATTAACCCTAAATGTAAATGGGCTAAATTCACCAATCAAAAGACACAGATTGGAAAATTGGATAAAAAGCCAAAACCCATCGGTGTGCTGTATCCAGGAAACCCATCTCACATGCAAGGATACACAAAGGCTCAAAATAAAGGGATGGAGGAAGATTTACCAAGCAAATGGAGAGCAAAAAAAAGCAGGAGTTGCAATTCTCATCTCTGATAAAATAGACTTTAAAGCAACAAAGATCAAAAGAGACACAGAAGGTCACTACATAATGGTAAAAGGATCGATACAACAAGAGGAGCTAATGATCCTAAATATATATGGACCCAATACAGGAGCACCCAGATATATAAGGCAAGTTCTTAACGACCTACAAAGAGACTTAGACTTAGACTCCCATACAATAATAGTGGGAGACTTTAACAGTCCACTGTCAATATTAGACAGATCAATCAGACAGAAAATTAACAAGGATATCCAGGGCTAGAACTCAGACCTGGAACAAGCAAACCTGATAGACATTTACAGAACTCTCCACCCCAAATCCACAGAATATACATCTTCTCAGCACCACATCACACCTACTCTAACATTGACCACATAATTGGAAGTAAAGCACTCCTCAGCAAATGCAAAACAACTGAAATCATAACAAACAGTCTCTCAGACCATAGTGCAATCAAGATAGAACTCAGAATCCAGAAACTAACTCAGAACCGCACAGCTTCATGGAAACTGAACAACTGGCTCTTGAATGTTGACTGGATAAAGAATGAAATGAAGGCAGAAATAAAGAAGTTCTTTGAAACCAACGAGAACGAAGACACAACATGCCAGAATCCCTGGGACACATTTAAAGCAGTCTCTAGAGGAAAATCTGTAGCAATAAGTGCCTACATGAGAAGAGTGGAGAGATCCAAAATTGACGCCCTATCATCAAAATTGAAAGAGCTAGAGAAGCAAGATCAAAAAACTCAAAACCTTGCAGAAGACAAGAAATAACTAAGATCAGAGCAGAACTGAAGGAGATAGAGACATGAAAAACCCTTCAAAAAATCAATAAATACAGGAGCTGATTTTTTGAAGATCAACAAAATAGACCACAAGCCAAATGAATTAAAAAGAAAAAAGATAACAACCAAATAGATGCAATAAAAAATGATAAAGGGAAATCACCACATATTCCACAGAAATTCAAACCATCCATTTCATCCAGGTTGAACAGAAAAGGAAACACCGTATATACTCACTCATAGGCGGGTGATGAACAATGAAAACACATGGACACAGGGAAGGGAGCACCACACACTGAGGTCTATTTGGGGAAATTGGGGAGGGACAGTGGGGGGGAGCGGGGGAGGGATGGCATGGGGAGAAATG